>CM044955.1:3478427-3610110 GCA_024516035.1 Bactericera cockerelli
CAACTCAAAAATTCTTCTAAGGAATAAAAAGCCTCCTTTTAAGAAAATTAGTGATACATGTTTTAAATAACTTTAGTGGCAAGTCCCTGATATGTGGGGGCAATTTGTTGAACAATATAATAGCATGATAATTGGGACCATTTCGAGCTGCATTAACACGATGATTATTAATGACTAAGTTATTTCTATGCCTCGTATTATGAGAGTGGACATGTTCAAATGAAGTATATTGGTCCCTATGCTTCTTTAAATGGGTTAGACACTGAATAATGAACATGCATGGGAGTGTTAAAATTTCCATTCTTATAAAAGTTGGTTTGGCATGTTCATTATATGGCAGTCTACCCAGAATACGGATTGCTTTTTTCTGTAGAATAAATAATTTTTGGCTGTAAGTGGTATGGCCCCAGAGAAGCAATCCGTATGAGAGTAAGGAATGGAATAAACCATAATATGCATTTTTCAATACAGTGGGAGAAACTTGATTTTTTAATTGGTGAAGTAAAAACAATCGACTATTTAACTTGCCCGCGACATGATCAATGTGGGCATGCCACTTTAGCTGGGGATCAAGAAAGAATCCTAAAAGTTTTACACTAGGAAGGAGGGTTTAAAGGGAAGTTTATTCGACGTAAACTAAAAACAATTTCCTGTGTCTTTGTGCGATTTAAACGCAACCTGTTACTATTAAACCAGTCCTGTGCCCGCTGTAGAGTTTCCCTACTTTTGGCCAGTAATGAGTTCTCATTTGTACTTTGTACGAAAAGGGTGGAGTCATCAGCAAAAATCATTTCATTAGCCGACTGGGGCAGGTTAACAGGAAGATGATTGATGTACAACAAGAAGAGAAGGGGCCCCAAGATGGAACCGGTCGGCACGCCCGTGGATACTATTTTTATGTTTGAGACAGCCCAACGAGCTCTGGTCGTACACCCTAGCGAGCTCTGGTCATACACCCTAGCGAATTCGCTAAGGCTATTCGACCATCTTCCCAGGACTGCCTCTCCTTCTGCGAGGCCGTCCAACCTCTTCGACACCTCATTGTATCCCGGCAAGATATTAATCAGCAGCTGGCTCTTAGGGCTAGCCCAACGCCAAGGAACCCGTCAGCGCCCCCCACGCCTGGCAGCGAAAGGTTTAACAGGACGCCCTTTTCAGATGAGGCCCCCGATTACTCATGTTTGTCTTCTCCCCGCCCAGTTATAGCCCAAACTATTCAAAATTACATCCATCCTATAGAAGGCAGAATGACTACCCTGGAGGAAAGCAGGCCTATCATCATTCGAATCAAAGTTCGAGTCTTTGGCCGAGGAAATCAAAGAAATTGTCCAGCCCTTAATTATGTCGGCCACTTCAACATCAAACTTTGAAGACGATCCATTATTGCCGGCTGGGTGAAATCCGCCTTCAAGGCGGGCGGGATCTCCTATTCCGTAGGCAGTCTGAGGTCAGCTGTGAATTCCTCCCTACCTCGAGACAATTTCGCGCTCGACATAATCATGGCTCGCGGAAACTGGAGGGCTTCAGACACCTTCCTTCGCCATTATTACAGACAGTTGGACAGAGGTCTGCCAACCTCGAATTCCCACTTCCATCCTGTAGTTTAGAGACTAATTGAGGACTCTACCGGGTTAAATTAATAATAATAATTTTATTTATTTGTAATATTATTTTACAATGGGATTGGCAAATATAAATAACTTAAAGATATATAAATGAAAACATTATGAAATAAACATTATGATAGTAGCAAATAACAATAGTAAGGTAGAGGTATGTACCAATAATGAAGTAATGAAGTACATTATACAGGGTGGACCAAAAAAACGTTTACACCCGTTAATGGTAGATTACTGACGACATTTCCAGCCCGTATCTGCAATCCGTTTTTTCGGATTCGCCTTTGTAACTGCACAAAGTGATTTTTTGCAACTTTCTGAAAAAGTCCGACTTTGGCTTATTCTTCAGGTCAGTACTTAAATTTTCCTAAACTGGCTGATGAGGCATGTGAGACCGCGGTATTCAAAAACAGCAATGTAAACAATACAAGACGCCCATACACAGTCTACAGCTAGAAAACTCTTAGGATTTTTGAAGAGTTTTTGGCAAACATCTAATAATTTTTCCCAGAAGATCACGTGATGAAAAATCGTAAAATTATTTTTTTAGCATCCTCGGGGCGGTCGCCAACTTTTATCAAACTTGCCCGTGTCTGTGCCAAAATTTGTTCGGGCAAATGTCGAGTGTTTTATTTAGTAAAAAAGTTTTTTCGTGTTTTTTTTTTCTGTTCAGGTGTAAAAAAATATGACAAACCAAACCGTAAAAAACAAAGTAGTGTAGCTTGAAACATCGAAATTTTGTTGGCTTTCTGCAGAATTGTTCAGAATCAACTCATTTTAAACAGGAAGAAAGTACTGACCTGAAGAATAAGCCAAAGTCGGACTTTTTCAGAAAGTTGCAAAAAATCACTTTGTGCAGTTACAAAGGCGAATCCGAAAAAACGGATTGCAGATCCGGGCTGGAAATGTCGTCAGTAATCTACCATTAACGGGTGTAAACGCTTTTTTGGTCCACCCTGTATATATAAAAAAATGCATTATGTATGATAAACTAAATATTAATAGTAATAATAAAAACAACATACCCACTTTACATTATAGGGACATAAAAAGAAAATTTTGTAATTACCTATATGAAAAATACAGAAAATATGAACTTTTATTAGTTTGAAGATTCCAGATAGAGGATTAAAACATTTTTTATTGTACCAATTTCTTCCATCTGTCGTGTCGCGGAGATGTAAAATGAGACTAATCTTTTTAGGTAATTTTGGGATGGTTCTGACAAGAGATTTTACCAAGCTAAAAAGATTAATATTTTCATCATCCAAGGTATTTTTTCTGGTTTGAGCAAAATGGGGGCAACAGCAGAAAAAATGGTACATGGTATCTTCGAGATTCAAATTACAATAGACACAAAGCTGGCCATAGTAAAAAGACAATTTTTCTCCTCTTAGTGATAATGATGTTTTACCCTCACAGCCAAGGCGAAGTTGTGCTAGAAACCTAATTTCAGAGTTACATTTTGAGTTAAAATAACTGCTAGCAGGGGGCTTAGAAGCAGAAGTGCTTTCTATCATGGCTTTGTAGAAACTGTTAAAGGTGGAGTTTTCAATTCTAGTAGAATCTTCTACCGGGTTAAATTTTGGGGAAGCCAAGAAGTAGGGATCTCATGTTCTAATGTACACCTACTTATACTGTTATTACTTTGTTTTTTCTTTCAAGTTTCTGTTATTAAGAAGACTCCTCTTTTTTACTTACATCTCACATTAAACATGTTGTTCTTTTTCACTACCCTATCTATGCCTCGTGTTCCTTTGGAACAGTTCTCTTTTTCTCATCACAGTACGCCATCTCTTAGCGTTCTCTCTTTAAGCTGTCAGATAACAAACACTTCTCAATGGGTCTAGCGAAGCACAGACTCCAAAATAGAACAGTTTTTCCTCCGTAGGGTGTAAAAACTGTTATTTTGGATCTTGCGTAGCTAGACCCACGATTTTCATCGCTTGACAGCTTCACCGCATACTGATTTTCCAAACCTTGACCTTAAAGATTCGACGCCATATGGTGCGACGGTGGCGCTTTATGTAGGTAGGCGGTAGTTTAGAGGAAACTAGACAGGGGGGGAAGGTGAGTGGTTCTCAATGGGTCTAGCTACGCAAGATCCAAAATAACAGTTTTTACACCCTACGGGGAAAAACTGTTTTATTTTCTCTGCCAGACCAGAGAACTCCTGAGCAATGGATTCCACACAATGACATTTTCTAAGGAATGTATCTGTCCTCTGTTCATCTCTAGGAACATCTTTTGCCAAATCAAAAACTGTCTGTAACCGTCAACTGATAACATCAAGAAGCCATTCCCTAAAACAAAATGCGTTTTCATAATGGGTGATGAACATGTGACAGATTTAGCATTTAGATCTGAATCGTTCATTGCTCGGCCGATTACACCTTCAGCTCTTATAATACAAGTATGCCAAGAAAAAACATAAATTTTATTGTGAACAAAATTCAACCAGGTAAGTTGGAAATCACTTCTACAGTCTGTCTCGTAGCAGAAACTCACGATGTGTTCAATACACCCTGGAACAACGTCGAGGTCTCACTCAAGAAGCTACGTCCAGAAAAGAAAATCGTTATTGTATCTGTACCACCTCGCTATGATAACAGAAATAAGTTCCTCCTCACCATTATGATAAGCAAGCACGTTCAAAATCCGAATTACAAACAAGTAACTTTTCATCCACGTGCCCATCAAACTGCGCAAACAACACCATTCCGTGCGCAATACTCTTCATCTACCTCCCGTAATATACCAACCCGACAGTCAGTCTCGTACTCCACATTCAGCTAAAATCGTAGACATGCACCTCCAACAACTCGCCACGCAGCAACAACACCGAGAACGCGAGAATCATTTCCAGGACTACCTACCCAACGCCTAAACCACCTCAAACCTACCCTGGTCAACCACCTGTCCCACGCCAGTGCAACTGCAATGGACAACGCACGACCTACAGGGATGTCTTAATAAATAGACGTGATGATGATAAGACAATCAACAAGAAATCACCATACTATGTAACTTCCATACAGAGTATTTATGACAATTCAGCCCGAAATTTTCGAGCAGTAATGACGACTCTTGTTTAGAACATTGTAAATAGTCCTAGACATAGTAACACTACTTTTACTGGCTAAAACTTTTTGGGTGGAATCTCTGGAACCTCTATTTTTTAAAAAGGAGCAACTACAACAAACAAGATTTTACTGGTTTTACCCAATACTCAATCAAGTATGGGTCATATGAATAGTATTACTTCCAAGAAACATTAATAGGTATTTGAAATTGAAAGTATTGAGTTTGTCCTTGTAAAAAAAAATATTTTAGCGAAGAGGTAATTGACCCATTTCTCCTTGCCACTTGGGCACCAATCTGGTTGTGCAGATACTCCACTTGACTTCGAGATAACCTAAAAATAAAACACCAATGCCTTTTAATCAATGTTTTTGATATGTAATCAATGTTTTGATACAAAGCTGGCAGAACTTTTATATCTTGTTTGTGGCCAAGTTACCTTCACCATGTCTTCTGCAGGCAGCTCCACGAGGTATGCCTGCCATCTGTGAACTCTTTCTCTGGATAGTCAGTATCGCAGCTCACTTTCTAAGGAAAGGGGGATTCCCATCCGTGGCAGGATGTGTTGACGGCACAATGATAAACATTGAAGCTCTTTCTGATCACGAGGAACAATTTGTGAATCGACATGGCAACCATGCCCTCAATGTTATGGCCATTTGTGGGCCCAATCTGGAGATATACTCAGCAAGTGCCAGATGGCCAGGAAGTCTCCATGACAGCCAAGTGTTAAGAAACACTCGAGTATTCCAGAAGTTTGAAGTGGAAAATTGGAGACCTTTTCCTGGTGCTGTCATACTTGGTATGTTATTTGTAAGAAAAGAAAAAAACTGTTTCCCTCTGAACACATTATTAGGCTAGTATTTTTTAAACCAACTCAGGCATGGCTATTACCGGTAATTGGTACGATTCATTTTAAATTAAGGGTAAAAAGTCTGTTCTACCAAATCAAAGGAACTTTCCAGTGGAAAATACAACTGTTCCATTATAATTCATGAAAGTCCAGCTTATGTATATTGCTATTGTATCAAACAATATTTGTAGCCTTAATGTGCTTAAACATGCATGCCTTTATTCTTTTCACATTTCAGGTAATTCAGCTTATCCTCAAAAAGAGTGGCTGGTTGCTCCCCTCAATCAAAACCCACAGGATCCCATAGAGCAGGCTTTCAACCGAGCCCACCGGCAAACCCGCGACTCATTGAATATGCTTTGGGGTTCTGAAGGAAAAATTCCCTTGTCTCAACCATCTTTGCCTTGAGCCAGTCTTTGCAGCAAAGGTTGTTATGGCATGTGATGCATATCTTTGCCATCACTGTAGATCGTCAAGATGATCACAATAAGGTTCATGTTAATTACTTAGTGGGAGAGGATCCAGAAGAAGCTGTTGAAGTCAACAGGAGAAATCCAGCAATTCTCAGGAGACTTCTCAATTATTTCCAAGAGAATCACTGATCAAGAGAAAAAAACCAGCATGAACATTTATACTAAATAAAATAATCATTTTACACTACATAATAACCATTTTACTATAGTATTTTATAAGATTTTTTTTCTACCTTAGCCTTCAACGTGAAACTTATGAAATAAATATGCTTTTTTTGCCAATGTATAGACATCGAAAAATGATCATCTTCATCATTTGTAATTCAAGTGATAAACCATCATAAGAGACATTTCGCATTTTAGTTATGGGATCCCCATAATCATCCCGATAACGATAAGTTTATCGTTTTCGTGTCTCGTAGGAAGATTTTTTTTACATTTCGCATCATCACGAAACCCGATAACAAAAAACTCAAGCACCTCTACCGGATATTCTAAGAAAGCTTTTCATCCAATCAAATCAATATTTTTTGAAATTTAAATTTTCAATTCATTCTCGTTTCGACTTTTGTTTGTGTTTATTGTTAATTTGTTTCTAGTGCTTCTTTTTCATTCTCTTTTCGACTTTTTTTTTAGTATTTTTTTTTCTAGTGCCTCTTATTCATTCTCTTCTCGACTTTTGTTTGTGCTTTTCAGTAATTTGTTTCTATTTGTTTGTTTGAAAATGTCATCTACGAAAAGGGTCATCTTTTCCCCTGAAGACGATTAATTAATTATAAAATAATTAATTGAATGTATTCCTCCTCTGATTATCGATCTGGAACAGAAGAGCAAATCTCCGAGATGACGCAGCTCTTGCAGGAGATTGTAGACCACCCAACTCAAGGGAGTTGGGTGGTGGGGAAAAGAAGCAAGAGTACAGCAGTCTTGGGAGTGGATGCAAGGAATGATGCAGCACTCCTTTCTGCATATGACCTCATTGAAGAGATCACTATTGATGCATCTCCTCCCGACTCCTTCCCTCACCCTATGTCCAGCCCAACACCTAGGCTGCTGTCACCGGCAAATAGTATACATCAAATGAGGCAAACAAGTGCCATACTAATACCTAAGAGAAGCCCAGGCCCCATTGCGAGCTCATCCCCAATACTATCACCATCATCTTTAGAGCTGCTCTCACCACCATCAAAATTAAATTGCACGAAAATCTAAAAGAAAAAATGCTAACTATTTGCTGCAAGTGTAAGAAAGGCAAACTAAAGAGAGAGAACTAGTGAGGAGATTAGACATTGAAGAGAAGAAATTGGAAATGGAGAAAGAAAAATGAACTAAGTAGCCAGTAGCATGGTAGCAAGTTGGAGAGGAAGAAGTTTGATTTTGAATGTGAGGTGAAGAGGAAAGACCAAGAAATGCTGCTAAAAGAAAGAGAGGCCAAGTTAGACCATGACAGGATTGAAATGAGGATCATAGCCACACTAGCTGAGCATATTTCGAAGCTGGAGAAGAAGAAGTTTGATTTTGAATGTGAGATGAAGAGGAAAGACCAAGAAATGCAGCTAAAAAAAAGAGAGGCCAAGTTAGACCATGACAGGATTGAAATGAGGATCATAGCCACACTAGCTGAGCATATTTCGAAGCTGGAGAAGAAGAAGTTTGATTTTGAATGTGAGATGAAGAGGAAAGACCAAGAAATGCAGCTAAAAGAAAGAGAGGCCAAGTTAGACCATGACAGGATTGAAATGAGGATCATAGCCACACTAGCTGAGCATGTTACGAAGCTGGCCCCCAAAAAATAATATCCATCACGGGGTTGAAATTTGGTATTTTATACACTAGACGAACCACGAAACTTTTGGTTGAAATCGGTAGCAAAGTGCGGCCGCAGGGCTGCAAATATTGGCCGCAAGCGCCGCTTCTTTGAATTGGTTAAAAATACAAAAAAGTTAGAGAACAACATTTTCTTAGATTAAATAATAGTGGTGTCTTCTAATCATTTTTTTGATATCTCGTTGGACCTCGGCCCCAATTTACCGGTATTTTGGGGGGGACCCGCTTTGACTAACTTTTTTTATATTCATCCTAGATGGGGATTGTGACATATCAAATCCAAAAGTAAGTACTTTAAATAAAATCATTCTTACCAGATATGGTGTATCTATCATCTGTAGTGATTTCTTCAGGAATGTGAAGAATCCTCTGGAGTAGGTAAATATTTTCTGCTTTAAATCTGAACATATTCCACACTTCCCTCTCATCATAGTCCTCCAAATTGAACCGACCATATTTTTCAGCCCTTAACTGCCTTGGCTGTGCATCTTCCAAATGATCCATTATGGCAAAGTCCAATTCATCATCATATTATCTCACCTATCTCATTCAGAAAAAGTGCTTCTAATAGACATATTTACACAGAAAATAAAATACTGTTAACACAGATGAAACAACAAAATGCAGATAAAAGAGAAAAAACACTTGACAAAAAATATTATAGTTATCAGAATTAAATTGGTTTAGTAAAAAATAGTTCTACTGTATGTAAAAAAGTGGGCACGGAGGATTAGTTTATGTATAATAATGTATTTTTTAAAATCACGCGATATTTTGCGTCAAAAATTTCTTTATCGTTTACGAAGAGGGAACCCCATAATCCACTCGATTACAGGAAATCTTTAATTTCATTAAGTATTAACCCAAGTTCTCAAATGTGGAAATATGTGGTCTGAAAGACCAACTTTTTCTCTTCGGTTGGCTAGAGAACATGACCCCCCCCCCCCCCCCCCCAATTACATAGGTAATTATGATCTGTAGAACTTGAAAGCAGTTGAATATTTTTATTGTGGAAAATTATATTTCAAAGTTGAAAAAAGAAAAGAAAAAAAAGAATAAAACTTTAAAATATAAAGTAAACTTGTTTTCGAAAACAAATACAAAAAAAAACAAACAAACCAAAATAATAAAGAAATTGAAAAGGTAACGATTTTATTTTATTTATTAAAGCCTTTATAATAATTAATCTGTTGCAAAGTATGTTTACTGCAGAGGAAATTTCGTTGTAAATTTGTAAATTATGTAAACAATAAAAGACTTAAAATGTTACATTACTTTCAGTTCTGAATTGCAAAATAATGAACCATAGAGAACTAATCTACCCATGGGTATGTCAGTTATGTCATTTTTCAAGACTATTAACTTTTTAAAAAAAAAAAGCATGTTTTAAATACCTCGTTGTAGGTTATAATTTGAACAAAATAAATTTTCGTAAGAAAAACAGTTTTAAAAAAGCGCAAAGGTAACATGAAATAAATGAACAATGGAAAATTAAAGGTAAAATTGGTCGGTACATTGGTTCAGTTTAAAAAACAAAAACGAAAGAAATTAAAAAATAGGTAAGAGATGATTAATTTTGGTATTACTACTTTTCAAAAACACTTCACTACTTTTGAAGAGTTCTACTCCTCTAAGTCGTCCGAATCGTCAGAATCTTCTGAACTGTGGGAATATGATTCCGGATCTGATTCTTCTTCAGAAAACTCTAATATCTGGTTCAGATTTTCTGGAAGGTAGGGTTTTGAATCCCACTGTATGGCGTAGTGTCCTTCATCTATGCGCCAACCGAATCGATAGGATTGTGAATACCAATTGGATCTGATTTTTCTGCCAGTGTCCACATACTACTAACGTAATTGGTCCTTTTCAATTTTGAACGTCAATACTGATGACAGGGAGGGGAACGATGCGGGATCAATTTTTTTTTTATTAAATCTTTGCGTCATTTTTGGTCGTGAAGTTTTGTTAAACAAGCGGCTTCATGCTTGATTTCCCATCTACTTGTTTTTTGGTTGTAGAGCTAGCAATTGAATTCCTCAATTGTGTTTTGCCACGTTTCTCTGTATAATACTTGATTCTCCAAGAGATAAAAAAGGCTTCTCGAATTTTATTGTCTTTTGACAAGATATTGAAAGGTCGAATTTTCCTTTGTTAACAAAGGCGAAATGAAATCACACCCCGTAAAACGCGTGAATTCCGGGTAGGGCAGAACAAATGCCATTGCCCAATTTTGGATCATAGTGGTTATATTAATTAGCCTTCTATTTCTGCCACTCCCAAAATCAAGCCAAATTTAATGCTTTGTGGAACTTTTGAGACGGTTAATATTGCTCAAGAAAACAACCAGTACATCTGTGTCTCCAGTTCTTACCACAATTTAGTACTTCGTGTTTTCATGATCTCTGTTCTTTGTTCTCGTTTGAATTGCATGGTTGCAGTTGAATAGAAGCCCCTGTTTCCTGTTGACAGCAAAATATTCTTGAACTTCTTGAACCCTATTTCCCTGGGAGACATAACAAGCATTTTCACATGTGAAGTAGAACTTTTTCTATCCAATAGTTGACTGATGAATATCAACACTTGCCAGTCTCTACCTAAAAAATACAGTGAACGCTCTTTTGAAGTCTTCATTGCGGAGAGCAGTAGAAAATCTGGAGGAATTCTTTGTGCTGAGGACCTTGGATAATGAAATCTCGACCTGAAGGCATTTCATTTCCTCGAATCAACTTTTCAGAGTCTTTTATTGAAGGTATGGCCATATCCAAAGAAGACCCGACAGTTACATTTTTAAAAGCATTAAGTTTGCCAGATAAGCCAAGAGGAAGGGTAGACCAAAATTAACCTGGTGGACCAACATAGAAAAAGAATTGAAAGAACAAAACTTAGGTCAAGAGACACATTCAATAGACGTCGTTGGTAATTAAGATCAATGAGGCCCGATCCCAAATAAATGAGATGGGATACGGTGAAGATATAACATTGATCTTCAAGCTATGCGTAAGACTCAGCAAACCCTTTTTGCTGATGATCTGAAGAACGATACATTGCATAATATTGGAACGAGGAAAGCGCTAGTGAGCAAACTAAGTCCTTCTGTTGTCCATCAGTGCAAATGGTGATAGATTGAGAAATGAAATTCATCGAAGAATGTTCAAACGCCAAAGAGAGTTTTAATCTACCCATAAAGATATGGACTATTCATAACTTTGAAAAAGAAAGAATAAAAAAAAACAACTAGAAAGGACATAAAAGTGATAGAACTAGAGTTAAATAAGTAAATTCAGTTTGTTTTGGACGAATATGTGCAATCGCTGTTGATAAAGAGATAGACCAGATAAACTACTAAACATATTCTCTCACACCACTGTCCCTATCCTTGGCTCATATTGATGTACAGTAGCAAAAACAGACAAGTCAGCTTTGCTGAGACATTTAGAAAAATCAGCCCCACTCCCGCTGGGGACTGTCCCACAAAGTATATGTGCTTGTTGATTGACGGGATATATTTTCTGCACAATCTTCCCAAAAAACTTCCTCAACGTTTGGTGAACTCTCTTCTTACATATACGACAGGTATGTTCAAAAGAGCTGTTCGAATCGATTTCGTCTTCTTCTTCTAGCTTTTTCGACTTTTTCGAAGTTCTTTGGATACATCCTCTTTTTATCTATTCCTTGCTATTTCTTTCAATCGAGTCCACAACTTGTGATCGCATCGTCCTTGTTAACTGTCCCATACTTGAATGCGCAGACTCTTTGTTTGTCATTGCCACTAGTGATTGTAAAGACTGACTCAAAAGAACTAAGTCATTCTGATGAACGATGAACTATGGACTATACTCATGAACGATTAGTTCATTTTAGTTCCCTAGCATTTTCCATTCACAGCAATACATTAAAGAGCAAGGAATATCGTTCTGAACTAGGAACTAAGGTACCTATGAGGTGAACTGAAACCGAGCGATCTGATTGGTTACGCGAACATGCTAGGGGGTAACCCCCTCTCTGCTCTGTAGTCTCTCGATAAAACTCTTATCCATCATTAGTACTTTTGTACTACATTCTAATTATTCACGATTTTAGAACTAGATGCTTAGGTACATTGAAAAAAGGTACATCGAGTACATAGTACATTCGGATCTTTGAAAATTCATGTACACTCTTTTTCGTGTCCTACCGAATTTGAAATATGCATGCGTTCTTTTTAATTAAGTTTGTAACCTATTTTTAATTATGATTTCTTTCATCTTTCGCTTTAAATTCTTGAAGACGCACCTCAGAGCTTCTAGCAGACGAATTTTTGAATTGGAAATTTGATTTCTGCTGGATCATTAAGCCTTACCATTACCGTCAGGGAGAAAGCGCAGTAAAGTGTGGACTTCTTCGATCCATTGACTGATAATAGTAGAGAGCAAAATGCTCTTTTTATTCAGTGCATTAAGTTTTTTCTGCCGGGAATATTTCAAACTTAAATAGACACTTGAACACAAAGCACCCAGCAGGGAATTACAATGCAAGACAACCCCGCATAGTTTTATCCTAAGATCAAAGTGCTGATGAACCATCACTTCAAAAATACTTCATCCAGCAAGTAACTATAATATTTCTAACCAAACTAAGATATACAACTTCATGGTCATTCAAAAGCGTCTCAGACGTACCAAAGTAGTCCGATAATCAACTCGTAAAAATGATTGTAAAAGAGTAACCAACCACTCCAGGATAGTGGAAGACCCTGAGTTTAGAAACAATATTTGCAGAAAACTTGATTGTCGATGCATTTTCCAAATATCCTCAGGCTTTTATGCACTGTGTTCCGCTCAAGGTACACAGATAGCCAACAAACTACTAGATTTTTTCTCACATCACGGCATTTATAAACAAATCATTGTCCAACAAAAGACTTAGCGCTTCATAAAGCCGAAACACATCTCATTCCGCTCAACACCCCGAATCTAACCTCCATTCTACTATCATAGAACACATTCGCCTTCTCAATAATAGACAAGAATTTAAAAAAATGACCAAATTTCAACCAAGGTTAAGTATGCAATTCTATCCCAGCCTCCGTGGCGTAATGGTTGTGACTACTGCTCGTTTAATTGTAAGGGTTTCACTGAAAACCCTGCAAACCAGGTCAGATAATAATAAAAAAAAGTAAGCAATCATAGCTTACAATAACACAACGCATTCTGCTACAAAATTAAAACCCATGGACGGAATAAACGGCCATTTTTGAACCAAAAACCTCTTTGAAATGGACATAGAAAACATGCTCCGAGCAACAAATCAATTCTTGAACATGTCTCTCAAAATATTGCACAAAAGTAACAAGAAACAAGGAAGAGGTCATCAGTCAACTACACTCATCATCAAAAATTCGGGGTAAGAAAAATTTCAAAGTTGAGGATTTTTTTCAATTTTTTCTCTACATCCTGTAGTTTTGTGAATGACACGAAAAAAGGTAATTTTGTTGTCAAGCAGGATCTATGTTTAGTTTTAAAAAGGTTCCACTACCTAAAAATAGAATAAATAAAATACTGCAGAAGGTCTAAATTCCATGAAAACATCAATTTTCAAATCAATGTATGTTTACTTTTCACAAGGTATTTTTTCACACGTGATTATGATTAGTATTTGGTGTTGCCACCTCTCGCTTCAATGACAGCGTGCATCTGTTTCTCATCGACAGAATAAGATTACTCACGACTTCCTGAGGAATATCCTGCCATTCGTCAGGAGTGCTTTGTTAGAGCTCCCTGTGGTTCTGGGGGGGTGGTTTCGAGCCGCGGACCCGACGTTTTAACTCGTCCCATAGTGTTCGATTGGATTCATGTCGGGGCTGTTGGCGGGCCAGTCAAGCGTGCCGAATGGTACCTACAGACTAGACAATGGTCAGGCAGACCACGGACAACAACGCCGCATGAGGACCGCTACATCACAATGACAAGTTGAGAAATCGTGACATGTCGTCTGTTGAGATACCAACAAGTTCTCTCTACAAATCATGACGTCCAATGTAAGTCGTCAACAGTTAGAAGACGTTGAAGGAGAAAAATTTAAGGCCAAGAAGGAAAGCCACAGGCCCCAAACTCACCAGACGAACACCGAAAGAAACTGCGCTTGAGATTTGCAACGAGAACACGTGAATTGGACAGATGAAAGATTGGGGCGTGTACTCTTCTCGGATTGAGAGCCGGTGGCTGCCTGTATTTCCAATGACAGTCGGAAAAGAGTATACAGGGGCCTGAGAACGCTTCATCCCCTGTTGCATCCAAGAAACTGTGAGTTTTGACGGTGGTTCTTGCATGTTCAGGGGCATTTTGGATTCCCCCGTTGGAAGGAAAAAATAAACCTGGTTATCATCAACTGTGGAGGTGAAGGTGGCACTTTAAACTGCAAGTTAGGAAACATTGACGAGATAATTGAAGAGCATAATGTTCCCTATGCAGACCAAGTCGGCAACAATTTCATCTTATGCAGGATAACGCCAGACCTCACACTGCACGCGTGGTTACAGATTTTCTTCGGGAGCTGGCATTCGCACGCTGGACTAGGCCCGCCAACAGCCCCGACATAAATCCAATCGAACACCTATGGACGAGTTAAAACGTCGGTCCGCGCTCGAAAACCACCCCCCCAGAACCACAGGGAGCTCAAACAAGCACTCCTTGACGAATGGCAGGATATTCCTCAGGAAGTCGTGAGGAATCTTATTCTGTCGATGAGAAACAGAATGCAGGCTGTCATTGAAGCGAGAAGTGGCAACAACCAAATACTAATCATAATCACGTGTGAAAAAATACCTTGTGAAAAGTAAAATACATTGATTTTGAAAATTGATGTTTTCATGGAATTTAGACCTTCTGCAGTATTTTATTTTTCTATTTTTAGGTAGTGGAAACCTTTTTAAAACTGAACATAGATCCTGCTTGACAACAAAATTACCTTCTTTTCGTGTCATTCACAAAACTACAGGATGTAGAGAAAAAATTAAAAAATCCTCAACTTTGAAATTTTTCTTGCCCTCGAATTTTTTGATGATGAGTGTAAATAAAAATCGCGAAGAGATTCCTAAATTTCCCGAAAAAGTTTTTTGTCAAAAATAAATAAAAGCAAAGTAGAACTAAAGACGAATAAAAACCCGAAAAGATTTTGGAAAACACCTGAAAAAACCTAACACATCACAATACTTCAGCCAAAATACACTGAAGAGACCAAAATGTGTTTCAGGTCCCTCCGCAGCACAACAGCCCGGACGTCGACCTCCAGAACATAACATGAAACTCGGGCGTAATTGCCCATCAACCTCGGTGCAAGCCAAGCTTGAACGGAACACCTGAAACATAGTTTACTACTACAATTTGACGCCTTTGACTGAAGAATTGAACGACTTGAGACTTCAATTGGTAAAATTATTTTTCACCAACAAATGACAGACAATACAGGAAAAACTAAATTCTAAAACGTTTCCTTATCCCCAAACGAACCTTTCCAAAAAATAAGACGTAAACGAAGCTTATTCCTAAAGTTAGGATCCATTTTAAAACTAGTAACCGGTAACTTGGACGAAGCCGATGGCAAGAGATACCAGGAAATATTTCAGGACATACGAAAAAACCAAATAACCCTCACAAAGACGGCACGACCTACAATATACTAACCTTTTAGCATACAAGCTATTCAAAGATTCGAACAAACAGTTTAAACATAGAACACCATGATTTGATCTTAAAATCAAGAATTAGTCAACTTTTCAGTTATTGTTCAACAAGAGTTTATGACTTTAAACTTAAGTACTTTAGTCGCAGGAGATGCCTACAATCAAATTATTATGCTTTATAATTTCATTCTTACCATCTTGCAAGATATTGAAAATTCGTTAACCTTTGTCGCCTTAAAACATGTCATCCTAGTATTATGAAGACCAATGAGCTTTTAACAGAAATACTTGATAAATTAAAAAAATTCCCTGTCAAGTACCTACTAATGTAAAAAGCTTATGCGATATACAAAGGTTATAGAAGTTGACTGTAAGATTGCTAAACGATAAAATTGTATATTTCTTTTTATTCCACTTAATTTTAAAACCCATTTTGACTTGTATTTCTTATTCCCAGTACCAACTTTTAAGCCCGGTTCGACAGGTTCATGTTAACCAAATGTTTAGGTCACGTGACCCCTTAACAAACACTTTTTCTAAACATGCGTTCGACAGTGCATTTTTTTGCAAACAAAATGGCGTCCATTCTAGTTGTTAATGACCAGATGTTACCACGAGGAATTTCTCATGTTAGTATTAGATAATAGTTCTTTTTTTAATAGTTACTTTTGAAATATTTCTCTTTTTTTTACGCGGTAGATTTTGAATGCGGAACAGACAGAAATTGTTTTTGAAAATTTGAATTGATATTTGTGCAATTATATGTGACCGCTCTACAAAAAACTGTAAATAATTTGAACTGACATAACAATCAAGTCTTCATTAAACATTGAACAAGGAGTGAAAATTTGAGGTAAGTTTTCTATTTCTTTATCTATCCTTATAAGTTTATGATTTTGGCTGTGTGTGTGTTTGTGTGTGGACAAAATATTTCAAGAATGGTAAGTGATACTTCTCTGTATAACTTGCCTTAACAAACTCCTCCTAACAGCAGACACATTTTAGATCATGGGACATTTTAATCAGTTAACTGTAGAAATTTCCACTCCTTTTGATTTCAGAAACATGGAAGCAAATAAGAAATCACCAGCTTTTAAAAAAGAAGAAGTCTCCCTTCTTGTCCAACTTGTGTAAAAACACAAAAATGTTATAGAAAACAAGACAAGTCTCGCATTGCCTGGGCAAAAGGGGTTAAGTCAGAAATTTCACATTTTGAGATATAGGTATTGTTGGATTCGGGAGAACAAGCTCTATCCAATGGTATAAAAGAATAGAATAAATATGGTATAAAAGAATTAATTCTCATTAAAACTGTGAAAAAGTTATAAGGAAAATAAAAATATCTGCAAGAAACAAAAAAAATCAATTTTTGGTATTTCTGATATAAGTTTGACTTAACCCCAAAGTATGTACATTTATAATGAAGAAGATTAATTTTTTTACAAAGTTTGGAATTGGTATAACAAGTTATGTCCGACATAACACTTTTATTTTATAGTTTTGAAATTGAAGAAATACATCACAAGTTCCTGGTACCAGGCCATACACATATGGAATGTGACTCAGACCATTCTTTGATCGAAAAGAAGAAGAAAACAGAGGGAGTGATTTGTCATCCACATGATTGGGCTACTCTTATCAGCTGTACTAGTCCTAGGTTTACTATTTATGAAATGGATCAAAAAGATTTCTACAACTTTGCAAATTTACTAAAGGGTCCCTTGGTCCAAAGAAAAGTTGATGCTTCTAACAACAATTTTTCATGGAGATTGTCAAACTGGATGTTGTACACAAAAGAGCTTGGAGTGATTTATTTCAAGATCACCCTCCAACCACTAGAAGTATTTCAAATGCTAAACTTGAAAAGAAAAAACTGTTCGCTGCAAGAAAACAGAAATTACCATAAAAAATACAACAATGGACCTTTATCTATTGCAGCATGCAAGATAAAAGATCTCCTCAGTCTTCTGCAACTGATACCTCCAGTGTTTCATCCCTTTTACGTCAACATGAATGCAAATGACACCGAAGACATTATTATTATTAATAAACATGTTGGATCAAGTTTTTATTTACAATAAAGTAGGTACATAGAATATTTACATAGAATTGAAATAAAACAAAACTTGATCAAGGGCGGTGCTAATGCCAACGGCATTCTCTTCCTAGCTGACATTCAACCTGACCTAGCTGGTACCGATGAAGAAGATTAAGAACAACTAGATCAGGGTGACACTTCTTCATAAAATAATATTAGGTACCTATAGGACTATAGACCAACCTTGCCATTAATTTAGCCAGTCAGAGCTTAAAGAACAAAGCAAATAATAAATATCTGGTACCTATAAATATCTAGTATGGAAGAAAATGCCGTAGGCATGAGCACCGCCCTTGATCAAGTTTTGTTTAATAATTTCAACTTTATTTCTTGTAAATTGTATATACTATATTTTGTAAATAAAACTTGATTAAATCTGTTTAATAGTTAGTATACCTCCTAAACTTGGGAGCCACAAACTTATTTTTAAATTTTAGTTGTAAAAAATATTTCATTGTATGCTATCGGCCTCTCGTAGCATAATAAAACTGTTAATTCCTTTTAAAAAGTATTCCAATTTATTTTTTCAAGTGTTCTAATAGTACCTACCTACTTAATAGTTAGGTAGTTACTGATTTTTGTACCCACTTATAAGGAAGGGTTTTCTCTTCTACTCCCTACCAAAGTTATTTTATAATGGCAGATAATCCATTCAAACAAGTTGTGATTTAGTTATTTTCATACAATTTTATTATTTTAAACCCACAGAAAGATTTGTGATATTTAGTTAATTTTATCTTGTTTGATTTATACTGTTACCTTTCTAATTAAAAAAAATACCTCTTTTTTTAATACAAAAATTATTCCTTGTATTACGAATTATGTGTTACACAGTGATCTGTTTGGGTTAAGTTTAATCTTTTAGAGGGAAAATATAGTTCAAAGGTTTTAAGTCTTGTCTCTTAAGAGTTAAGTCCATCATTCAAGTTGAAATTTTGGTAAAAAAATTCAAGTATTGGTCCAAAAGAGTTAAGTCGCATCATTCAAGTTGAAATTTTCGTGAAAAAGATTCAAGTATTGGTTCAAAAGAGTAAAGTCCCATCATTCAAGTTGAAATTTTGGTCAAAAAGATTTATGCATTGGTTCAAAGGAGTTAAGACTTAAGTCGTAAAGACTTAAGTCGTAAAAGTACATGAAAGAAACGTTTTCTTGACCGAATGAATAGAAAAAAATATGTAAAATGCTTCACTTTAGCCCAGAAAGAAAACTCCTAAAAGATTTCAACTAAAAGAAAAAATACAAAAATCAAAGTATGAGCAGTTTTTTTTTTTGTCTCTCCTGAAAAGTTGGGTTTTTTGACTTAACCCCTTTTGCCCAGGCATGCGAGAAGTGACAACGATACTTGGACAAAAAGAGAGATGTCTGGGACGTTTTAACCCGAGAGTTTAATGCTCAAGGGTTAAGGGTCCACAGGGACACGAAAAGTCTTATGACCAAGTATCGAACACTTGTCTCTATATGTAACAAAGAATTTGCAAAGGAGAGGAAGGAGACATATAAAAACGGAGGTGGACCAAGGGAGACAACACCTATTTCTGACATCAGTGAAGAGCTCTCAAAGATTAGGGCAGAAATCTGCATTGTTTAAGAGAATGCCGTTGGCATTAGCACCGCCCTTGATCAAGTTTTGTTTTGTTAATTTTAATATGTATATATTCTATGTTATTTGTAAATAAAAACTTGATCCAACATGTTTAATAAGGTACACAGTGGTAAGTAAATAAAAAAATTAAAGATTTGTTTCCTTTGACATATTATTGAGTGATAAGAGAAATCAGCATTTCAATTTTACAATTCTTTGGACCAAAGATGCCCAACTAATTTGAGAAACAAACCAAATTTTTCATTCCATGTCAGGTGGTGGGCCACTAAATATTTATGTAGGTAATACTTATCCCATAATGTTATTTGTGCTTTCTAAGCTATTTAATGTTTCTATCATTTCAATTGCTTCATTGTTTCAGATTACATAGAGCCAGTAGATAACCCCTGAATAACTTTTGAATGGCTTCTTCGGTAAAGATAAAATTTTGTATGGTAAACCGGGGTAGTAAGACCTTCTTTTATAGTGGGGCTGGTTTTTTTACCGACCCCCATGTCGGGGCCAGGGGGGCCAACTTCATTTTTTTAAATACGAACCCTACTTTGCGATACATTTTTGGAAAGGTCTTTAAATAAAAAATACTTTGGTGAAAATTTAATTTTGTTAAATATTAAATTGTGTATGCAGTGTAAAGTCTGGAAACCCCTGAATATCTTTCAAAAGGGCTTTTTCAGTAAATTTAAAATTAGGTTCGGTAATCCGTAGTAATCAGACCTTATTTTAGAATGGGGTCGATTTTTGGTACTGGTCCTCATGTCGGGGCCAGGGGCCAACTTCAAAGGGGCCGAAGGTCAAATTACCACCGATTACCGTACACAATTTTAAATTTACTGAAAAAGCTCTTACAAAAGATATTCAGGTGTTTCCAGACTTTACACTGCATACACAAAGTTGGACGCCAGTTGCAAACAGTTAATATTAAAAAAATAAAATTTGCACCAAAGTATTTCTTATTTAAAGACATTTCCAAAAATGTATTGTAAGGTGGGGGTTCGTATTTAACAAAATGAAGTTCGCCCCCCTCGCCCCAACATGGAGGCCGGTAACAAAAATCAGCCCCACCCTAAAAGAAGGTCTTATTACTCCGGTTTACCGTACAAAATTTTAAATTTACTGAGAAAGCCATGCGAAAGATATTTAAGGGTTTCCAGACTTTTGCCCCACCCTGTATATAACTTTGATCAACATTTATTTCTTCTTCCCATCATGAAATTTTGCCCTGAAACTGCAACTGAAATGGCAGCAACCTCAGCTAACCTATCATGCCTCTCCAATAATCACAGCTTTCATCCCATCAACCTCTAGCTTTGACATAAACAACAACTGGGCCAAATATTCACCTGCCCGGTTGAGGAAAAGGAAAAGTGCTCCACTTGTAGTGCACAATGTTAAGTTTTTAATTAATCTGGAAAGCTATAAATAAGTTAAAACTTGATAGCAAATTTGTGGCATCTTTTGGTAGAATATTTGGGTGCTCATAGCACAACCTCATGTACCTGGGTGAATATCAAGAAAACGTACAATTCCATGTAACTCAAAGAATTCTCAATAATCATGATGCCTGTCGTTTTGAAAATATTTTATAACTAAAAATTCATGTTTTGTCTTATTTGGTCGTCTTATTTCGTTCCTTTATTTTTTTTCATCATTGGGAAATTTGGCAATTTATACCTTGAAATTCACTCCCGTGGACCGTAACTAGTCCGACTTTCTAAACAAATTCTCAATTTTCAGTGCTGAGAGGTAAAATAAATTCAGTTTTTTTTTGGTGTGATCAAAGTAGAACAATTGAGAGAAACTCTTAAATTACATTTTTAATTTTTCGCAGTTTTTGGTAATTTGTTGAAAGCCGTTAAAAAGTCAGTCCGGAACTAATTTCACTTCCATGGACACGTTCATTAGTGAATAAAAATCAAAATACACACTACTGCGCATGTGTCAGATTCATTTCTCTCTCGCCCGTAATAAGATTAGATCTATCAAGTTGAAACATAGACATCTCTGTTGAACTGTGAAATCATCCTAGTATTGTTTGAACATTGTGAAGTTTACATACGTGGTTGGCCGGTATTCCGTTCTTTCACTTCTGCGGTGTGATAATAATTTAAATGGTAAGTGAATTCGTTTTTTTTTTATTAGGCTTGTCCTTCAATTCTCCGGTAAACTCTATTGATTAACTATGGGTCAAAAAGACTATTTACGTTGGTTTTACCACCACAGGAGGCATGGTTTTCACTATTGTGGACTTCACATCCATGGACAATTTGTGGTCATGGAAGTGAAAATTAGCAAAGATGCTTTTTTCGGACATTTTGAATGTTACATTTCATTTGCCCCGTGTTATTCTTATTCCTTTTCTTTTGTTAATATTACATAAATGTTCTCATTTTCTTTTTTTAAACGATTAAACTAAGGCTCAAAGTTTTTACTGTCCACGGAAGTGAAACATAGTCAGTTGACAAGATCTAAACTACGTTTTTTAGCACTTAGAATGCCTATTAGATAACCGTGTTTTTTCCTGTGCCAGTTTTTTTTATGATCTTATTTACGGTCCATTGATAGTTCTCGTTTTTGTCATATTGAATTAGACTGACTGAGTCCAATAGCTACTCTTGTCCACGGAAGTGAATAAATGTCCATGGAAATGAATAACTGTGCCATTACTACTTCAATTTGGTTAGTAATAAAAGTGTCTATCCTTATAATTATGTACACATTTATGTTTTCTTTTTTTTATAGGTATATTCATTTTATCTTATTTATTTATTTTCAGTTCATGTGCTAGACCATAATGGGACCAAAAAAACAAAATGATGAGTATTTGATGAAACGGAGGAGCAGAAAAGGCTTAGTATGCAGAGAGCTAGAGAAAAACTGAAGCAGGATCCGTTGAAACACGAAGAAGTCAAGCTCGCAGACCGACAGAGATATGCAAAGAAAATACAAGAGGGGTAGGTAAAATCAATCAAGGAGATGACGAAGCGAGAGCAGCGAGCCATCCGAAAATCTTGGAGAGAACGAGCGAACAGACACAACGCAAAGAAAAGACAGCAAAACAGAGAGAGTCGATTCATGGAGGATATCACACCACCACAAAGTCCAGATGGCAATATTGTTGACGAACCATCCACTTCTAGAAGAAATCAGATGGACCAGAGAAGTAACCGCCTCAGAAGAAGAAGAAATAGAGAAGAAAAAAATAGGCAAATTGAACAGCTTAAACAACAATTATCAAAGGTGCAATATGAAAAGTGTAGATACAAAAGTAGGTACTGCAGACTGAAAAACAAGCAAAATAAGCAATCAGGGAAAACTCTACTTACTCCAAGGAGCAAAGTAAGCGAAATGGCCAAGAACAACCCAAGCTTAACTGAAGAAGTTCAACGTCCTCTTCTGTTCAGTGAAGCTATTTCTGATCAGATTAAAACAAACTTTGGCAAAGAAAAGTCAAATATAAAACGCAAACTGTTTGCTGAAGTCTTAGATGGGCAGATCATAAAGAAGTGTAAATTCAAGAATGTTCTCGCTTCACTCACTTCTCGGCGTTGTTTGAAATACAGGTCTAATCGGAATGTGAGAAACAACATGAAAAAAATGAGCCATGATGTTAGAAAGTTTCTCGAGGAAGATATTTGCAGTCGCATGGCTCCTGGTAAGAAGGACTACATAACAAGAAAGAAAGTGAAAAAGCAGAAGAGACTGTTATCAGATACACTGAAGAATTTACATGCGAAGTTTGTCAAAGAAAATGTTGAGTATAAACACATGAGCTACACTATCTTCAGCAGATTACGACCGTTTTGGATAGTGTTTCCAAAAGTAGCTGAACGAGATACCTGCGGTTGTAAGAAACACTCTAACATGAGTTTTCTTGTAGCCAAATTAAAACATCTGAAAATGGTAAATGAGACAATAAACGCCGAGATTAAAACTGACGAACGTATCGAATTTAAAGAATATAAAGAAGATGAAGAAATAACCTGTGAACAATGAAAAACAGTAAAGGAAACTGTAAATGTAAGAGGGACTGACAAAACGTGTCAGAAAACTATCAAAGAATCTCTCTCTTGCACTAAAAAGGATTGTGCTTGATTTTGTGAATCAGCTGGAGCCCTTTCGAAAACACTGTAAGAACATCAATAATCAATACAATGCAATCAGTCGTATGAAGGACAACCTCAAAGAAAATGAGGCCATCATACACTTCGATTTCTCTGAGAATTATACTTGCAAATATTCACAAGAGATACAATCCGCTCATTTTGGTGGTTCGAAGAAGCAAATTTCTTTGCACACAAGTGTTATTTACTATAAGACTGGGGATGACAAAGCTATTCAAAGCTAATGTACATTTTCAGAGAATTCGCGTCATGATCCTTCCGCCATCTGTGCCCACTTGAACCCTGTTATTGATGATCTAAAAAGAAATGTAGAGGGTCTTCATGCAGTCCACTTCGTGAGTGATGGCCCTGTTACTCAATACAGAAACAAAAACATGTTTCAACTTTGGGTGATACATTTAGCAAGACAGTTGGGAGTGCATGAAATGACCTGGAACTACACAGAAGCAGGGCACGGTAAGGGAGCGCCAGACGGTGTTGGAGGTAGTGTGAAGAGGCTGGCTGATACTTTTGTTGCAAGAAGTTTTGATATCCCAAATTTGGACAAACTAATATCCTTATTGGAGACAATCAATTCAAATACCAAATTTTATGTGATTGACCGAGAAGAAATCGAGACAATGGACAAAATAATCTTAAAAACCATTCCTCCCTTCAAAGGCACATTGTTAATACACCAATTGACATGGAACAGAGCAGTTCCGTCATTCATACAAGCTAGGAGTCTGAGCTGTTCAAGCTGTGATACTATGGATACATGTGAACATTATGGAATTGGACGGATCAAAATCTACAATCCTTTGGGTATCCTTTATCGAAACTTGTTTAATGACCTTCCTTTTATAAAATATCAGCAACTTATTTATTAGATCTTGTTTTGCATCTATCCTTAACTAGGAGCAGACGAGTTGCTTGTCATGATGTGTACTCCGACGAAACAGAAGAGGAAGCGACTGATGAGGAGCAGAGAATGACTGATGAGGAGCAGAGAAAGACTGATGAGGAGCAGAGAAAGACTGATGAGGAGCAGAGAAAGACTGATGAGGAGCAGAGAAAGACTGATGAAGAGCAGAGAAAGACTGATGAGGAGCAGAGAAAGACTGATGAGGAGCAGAGAAAGACTGATGAGGAGCAGAGAAAGACTGATGAGGCGCAGAGAAAGACTGATGAAGAGCAGAGAAAGACTGATGAGGAGCAGAGAAAGACTGATGGAAAACTTGAAAAGACAGACAAGCAAAAGAAAAAGACCATTGCTAAGAGGAATAGGACCTTTACTACAAAGAAAAAGACCCCTGTTCAAAAGAAAAAGCCAATTCAGAAGACAAATGTTGATAAAAAAGAGAAACCTTCCAATCATCCGGAGGAGAATGGTGCCCACGACAGCGACGACACATTTGATGAGCCTAATGAGTCCGATCCAGAAGCAACAAATGAGCTTTTCAATATGTTCTCAAAGTGAGATCTAAATGTGAAAGTCAGCATTCTTCTTTCTTTTATTGGAATAAATATCTGATTTTTCTTCTTTGTACGTTTTTTCTATATTTTCGTTTGTTTCTTTTTTTTAGCTGCTGATTTTCAGTTTCATTGGTAGGTAGGTACTAGGGTTGCCAGACGTCCCGTATTTCCCGGGACGTCCCGTATTTTGGGCACTTTTCAAAATGTCCCGTACGGGACACGCGTGTCCCGTATTTTCCCCATCTCCTCTGGTAATTTAGGTGATAATAAATTGATACAATACAGTAGGTATGTATATCATACTAAAATCAGAGTACAGACAGGAGACTGAGAGAGAGAGAGAGAGAGAGGATGCAGTCTCCTCGTAACCAATTACATCACAGTCTTTCAGTCACGTGCCTCTAGATCCTAGATCTAATGTAGCGTGCTGATTGAGTTCTCCTTTGACTCCTCTGACCTCTCCCTCACCCCTCTCCTCAGTCTCAGTTCAGTATTCGTATTCAGTTCCGTTTTGTCTTTTGTTTTAAATTAAGTGTGTCGCGTCAAGACAGGTGTGAAATTTTTAATTGTTTGTTTTCGTTTGTTCTATTCTTTTTTATTTGGCATTTTATTAAAATAAAACAATACTTTCCTTATTATAAGATAAGGAAACTAAAAAAAGTACAGGTAGCTTTTACTCTTTTCAGAATAATATTTATAATGATAGAAAAGCTGTGAAGAGTAAAAACTCTAGGTACCTATTTAGGTACCTATTTTCTCGTAGGTACCTATTTTCTCGTACATTTCTTTTTAGTGAAATGAAACTTTAGTTTTTTGAAATGGATAATGCAACTCCCACTCCTGCCAAAAAGGCGAAAAGACTAACAGAATACAGTACAACTTGGGAATCCTCATATTCATGGTCAAAAGAGGTCAAAGGTAATGCGTTCAAGGCATTTTGTTCAGTTTGCAATAAAGACTTTTCATGTGCCCATGGTGGAGTAGCTGATTTGAAACAACATGCTGCTGGTGTTTCTCACATGAATGTAAATAAAACCAGGGCAAGTAGTGCATTGTCGAAATTTTTGACAAAACCAAGTAATGTAGCGTCAGATTTTCAAATCAGTGTTTCTATAGGAGAAATCACGTCTGTGTATCATACAGTAAAGCATAGCCTCAGCTATAATAGTATGGATTGTGGGAATAAACTGTTACCGACTGTTTGCAGTGATTCAAAAATTGCACAGAAATTTTCATGTGGTAGGACAAAAGCTGCAGCTATTGCAACCGAGTTAGCTAAGGAATCTATCAATGAGGTATTGAAAAGTATGAAGGAAAATGATGCATTCTTCTCCATTGCCACTGATGCTAGCAATAAGAAAAATAGAAAAATGTTTCCCATTTGTGTTCGATATTTTGACTTTGATTCAGGGATTGAAAATCGCCTTCTGGATTTTGTTGAGTGTAATAACGAGTCTGCTGATATTGTTTCTAAATTACTGTTAGACACTTTGGAGAAAAACGAATTATCTCTTGAAAAAGTGTCAGCATTTTTAGCTGACAATACAAATGTAAATTTCGGTTGTAACCACTCTATTTACACAAATTTGAAGGAGAAAAACAATTCAATTCTTAAAGCTGGCTGTCCAGTACACATCCTCCACAATGCTTGTAAATTTGCCACTAACAAACTTAAAGTTGATTGTGAGAATTTACTATTGAAAATGAGTGGTCATTTCTCCAAGTCTGCCAAACGAAGAGCTGATCTAATGGAACATTTTGAGTCGCTTGAAATGCAATTTGAGGAAATTGTGAAACATGTTGTTACCAGATTCTTATCTCTGGGTCCTGCTGTCGAACGTATTCTCAAAATATGGCCAGCTCTCAAGTCCCACTTCCAAGATGAAGAAAATGAATGTCCAACTTCCATTGAAAGTATTTTCATTTCTGAGGAGGAGGTAAATAGAACTCTAGCCTATTTTTCATTTCTTCATAATGTCATGTTTTCTTTAGAATCCACCATGAATAAACTTGAATCAGACACCCTAACAGTTGTTGAAATGCATGTTGAAATGACTAAATTGTTGAAGAGACTAGAACAAAGGATGAATGATAAATTCTTTGGAAGCCAAGCGAAGAAAATTATTGACAAAGTAAAGCCAGACCTAGCTGAATCAATGAAAACAGATTTCTCTACCTTTTATAGTAATGTAATTGCTTACCTGAAAAATCTGGTGTAAACATCACACGACTTTCCTTATCCCCCAAAAAGAAGTCGAAATCCGCCACTGGTGACTCAACGGTAACAGATAGTTAAAAATCAGTGCCAAATTCGTAATCAGCAACTCAAAATCATTGGATTTGATATGTCGCAACCCCCATCTACGGTGAATAATAAAAAAGTTAGTCCAAGCGGGTCCCCCCAAAATACCGGTAAATATGGGCCGGGTTCCAAAAAGTTCAAGATATCAAAAAAATGATCAGAGTAAACCCCTATTATTTTTTTAATCCGAGAAAATGTTGTTCTTTAACTTTTTTGTATCTTTAACCAATTCAAAGAAGCGGCGGTTGCGGCCAATATTTGCGGCCCTGCGGCCGCATCTTTCGGCCGATTTCAACCAAAAGTTTCGTGGTTCGTTTGGTGTATAAAATTGATTTGCATACCAAATTTCAAGTCTCTAGCTCTTACCGTTCTTGAGATATCCTGTTTACACACACACACACACACACACACACACACACACACACACACACACACACACACACAGACAGACGCACGGACCAATGGCTGAAAACAACTTTTTTGGTATCCTGAGGCTATGATTCGTCCAGAAATGTGAAAAACTGGGTAGGTCAAATTTTCGACGAATACAATACTTTCCTTATTATAGGATAAGGAAAGTAAAAAAAGGTATGATTTCTCAGATAGTAATATCCTTTCAATGTTATTGTTTATGAACCTAGATAAAGAAATTTCTTACTCTGAGTTAGTTGCGGCGGCGGAAGTTTTAAAAATCAACGTTGACGAAGATATGTAATGTACGAAGAATTCCAAATATTAAAACCGAGTATTGAACAGATCTTTCCTAAAATAGACATTAATTCCCAAAATAAGTGGCAGTTGATTTTTAAAAATTTAAATTTACAAAATGTAAAAAATGTATTCAAAATTGTATCATTTGTAATGAGCATTCCTAGCTCGAACTGTTACGTAGAGAGAGTTTTCTCTCAAATGAACCTGAAATGGACAGACATCAGGAACAGGTGTTCGGCTGACATGATTTCAACTGAACTAAAAATAATGTTCAACTACAATATCACTTATACCCAATTTTACCAATATCTCAATGGTAAAAAAGATTTTGTCAAAAAAATACAGTCTAATCAAAAATATGAGAAGTAATAAATAAATCTGAATAGTAAAAAGTTGTTTTTAAAAATAAAGCTTTTTTCTTTCTTCCGAACATTGCAGGATGTGGGGGGGGGGGGGGGGTTAAAAATACTTTGTTTTTATTTTGGCAATTGAAAATGTTCGTTTTCTTGATATTCACCCACCTACTTGTTTCTGCATGGAATCTTGAAATTGTAATTTGCAACGTTTTAATTGTCTTGTTAAAATCACACACTTGTTGATTTCCCTACCAAATTATAAAATTAATTTTCTTTTTCAGGCAAAAAAAAAGTTGCAGATAACTGGAAACAACACAAGCCGAGAGTAAGATACAGGTATTCAAAGAGTACCGACTTCTAATACAGGAGCAGAGAAAGCAGGTGGAAGAAATGCTGAGAAGAGATAAAGAAGATAGGGATATTAGAAAAGATAGAGAGTTGGATGCTAAAATTAGAAGAAAAGATCAAGAGTCACAACAGAGGATGAGATTGGAGTTCGAAAAACACGAAGCAGAAATGAAGAAGTACAGGTGATGTGATTAGTATGAAGCGGAACATCAAATTCAAAAACTGAAGACTGAAAATGATGTTTGAATGTAGAAAATGACTAGTTTCCATGTGATATTACATAGCCAGATTGATATTGTTATGATTTGGTTCAAGTAAGTTGAAAACCCCTGTGAAATGTGTGAGCAATCAGCTGTTGAGAGAGGAATGGCTAGACCTGGAGCACTCTAGCGGACTTAGTAAGAACTTTTAGAAGTCTTTGTCCAAGAGGGGAAATTAATTCGGTGTTTTTATTATAGTTCGGTGTTTTTAATCATAGAGTGAGCTACAGTTATCGAATCTCGATTTCTCTCGAATTTTCTGAGCGGAATGTGCTGGAGTGTTCTCGCTCTTTTATGTGAGGTATATAATGGTAGCATGGTGGTTCTGCGAGTTAGTTGAAATACTGAGATTGTGCGAGTTTTTTGAATTCGAGATTGTGCGATATCGCGATATTAGTGATTTGTAGTGCGATAGTAGTTTCCGCGGATAGTACAGTAGTTTTCCCAGAGTGCATTCGTAAGTGATAAGAGACAGTTAAGCGTGCGTTAAGAGTCAGTTTAAGCATTAGAATTTGTGTTACGTGATAGTAGAACTGTTATAAGACATTTTGTACTTTTCGAGATTAAATAATTTTTCATAATAAACTTACTTTTATTTTAATTATTTAATAGTAAACTCAAGTGCGTTTTAAACTTTAATCCCCCGAACCCGTAGCGCGTAACAGTGGTGTCAGAAGTGACGATTAAAGTTTTATTTTGTCAGTGGTATTATAATTATTATTATTTGTTTAAGTTCTACTTTCCGGTTTTCCGCGCGCTCGTGTCGGTTATTTTATTTAATTTATTTTTTACATTGTATTTTGCGTGTGAAGTGTTTCTTTCGCAATGCCAGTAAAGAATTTCAGCGAGTTGACCTGCAAAGAGCTTTCAGCCCAGCTAAGGAGCCGAGGACTATCGACTTCTGGAAACAAGTCAGACCTGAGTTCCCGGTTAGCAGCGGCCTTAAGTCAAGAGGCCATAGACATATCAGAGGTAACATTTGATGTGGCGGATGGCACAGATGAAGGTAAGCCTGAAGACGAAATTATCGAAAATTCAGACAGTAATAATTTTGCCATGATGTTTGCTAGTCTGACCCAGACCATTAAGACTTTAAATATACAAACCGCTCAGCAAATAAATTCGGTAACTGAGCAAATTGAGGCTGCTAACGAAAAGACTAATAGCCGTGTTCTTGATTTACAGACCAGCTTAGAGTCAAAGATGGATTTGTTTCAGTCGGAAGTGGACAAAATCAAGCAGGATGTCTCTCAATTAGGCAACAGCGTGGTCGAGATGGAAAGGAGAATCGAAGATCATTGAAGAATTCCACCTATCATTGGGCAAAGAAATTGAAGGATCCACAATCAGCATTGGAGGGGATGAGAAGAAGAAGAAAATACTCATTAATATTGACTCAGCTGGAGAAGGGATAGGATCTCAGCACGTTCTGCAAGCTACTCAAGATACAACGAAATTTAATGAATGTTTAAGCACAGACATATTTTACATGATGCATAGAACCTTCTTTGACAACGATGTCAGGAAAGAGTTGGGGCTCACTGAAACCTCTTCAGCAGAGAAACTCTTTCTCAAGGTTTGTAGTGCTTCCCACTGGATCCTAACTAACAAGAAAATCTTATTAGGAGCGGGTATGACGGCATACACAGACATTACTTACAAAAAGCTGGACTGGATTGAAGAAAATATTCCCAGGATGAACAGCAGAACAAAAGACTGGTTTACAAAATGCCTCCGTTTCAAAATAGGAAAATATCTTAGGTCAGGACAAGGGATGTTGATGGGGATGCATAACGCAGCCAGCACCACCCTTGGTCTCTGTGCCACTGGATTTGGAATTCCTGCAGATTGCGGAATAACTTGCCTCAGATCCTCAGATGACTCAATGTCGGTGTTCAGAGCTAGAACCCCAGAAGGCATGATACGATTGATAGAACTTGACAGGAAGAACCTGAAATCCCTGGGCATAAATCTTTTCCCAGACAAAACGTTCATTTTTGATCACAAGTTTGGTGAATATACCTCCTGGTTCATTGATGAAGGCTTCATCAGTCAGTATGGAGTGGAAACGTCTGCTATGCGTCCTCAGGGTAAAAATCTCCATGACGATTTTCATTCAATAGCCAAAAGCGTCAAAACTTCCTTGATAACTAATAACTTAAATCCCTTCGGTGCAGAACTCTGGTTAAGAGTAGGCATAGATAATGTCAGGAGACTTTACAAAATCACAAGGACCATTCGAGAGGGGGTCACAGCACAGTGCCAGCTTCTTTCAGATGGTGGAATGAATTTGTGGGACATGGCAAACTGTCACATTGAGGAAAAAGCGCTCAAAGAAACTTATGCTTCCAAGATCGAGGATTTTGAATACTTCAAGCGTGTAAATAACCCTGAAAATCCTTTTTCTGGGGTACCTAGTGAGGATATTGCATTCTCAAAGGAATCGGGTGAACTAGTCGTGACTGTACCAAAAATTCCTCGAAATGTTTTCACTTACATCAAAAGAACAAATAGGAGGAGTGCTGGGGGAAAAACTGATAAGAAAAAAGAAATAGAGGCAAGTTTAAAGTTATTCATCTAGATAGATTAGCTCCCTATTTAGAACCTGAGTTGTCCCAACATTAGCAAGCTACTGTTCGGGACGAACAAATTTTAAGGAGGGGATAGTGTTATGATTTGGTTCAAGCAAGTTGAAAACCCCTGTGAAATGTGTGAGCAATCAGCTGTTGAGAGAGGAATGGCTAGACCTGGAGCACTCTAGCGGACTTAGTAAGAACTTTTAGAAGTTTTTGTCCAAGAGGGGAAATTAATTCGGTGTTTTTATTATAGTTCGGTGTTTTTAATCATAGAGTGAGCTACAGGTATCGAATCTCGATTTCTCTCGAATTTTCTGAGCGGAATGTGCTGGAGTGTTCTCGCTCTTTTATGTGAGGTATATAATGGTAGCATGGTGGTTCTGCGAGTTAGTTGAAATACTGAGATTGTGCGAGTTTTTTGAATTCGAGATTGTGCGATATCGCGATATTAGTGATTTGTAGTGCGATAGTAGTTTCCGCGGATAGTACAGTAGTTTTTCCAGAGTGCATTCGTAAGTGATAAGAGACAGTTAAGCGTGCGTTAAGAGTCAGTTTAAGCATAAGAATTTGTGTTACGTGATAGTAGAACTGTTATAAGACATTTTGTACTTTTCGAGATTAAATAATTTTTCATAATAAACTTACTTTTATTTTAATTATTTAATAGTAAACTCAATGCGTTTTAAACTTTAATCACCAGAACCCGTAGCGCGTAACAATATTAACAACATTATATTTCATTATTTTTGATTTTTATTATTTCTGTCTCAAGTCTTTTTTATCGAAAGTAAAAAGATCTCATCAAACATAATGAATCTTGTGATCTTACCCTCTTTATATTCCTTCTGATGAATAGCCATGATGAACCGGTGCAATTTTTATCATGTATATAATAGACAGATAACTATCATTTTTTTTAGAATAAATATTTGGATATAGAATATACATTTTACTGGTCAATTTTTATCCTTTTAAGTTTTAAGTTTCTAATATTATATTTAGTTTCTCTTATTAGAGAAAAATATATGAAATGTCTTTAATATGTACATGTATTTGTTAGTTATACCTTAGTATTTTGTAATTCTAATGTAGTTAATTATAAGCCAACCGTTGTAACATTTTTCTATAAAATAAATACAACTATATATACCTACCTAGTTTCTTTTATTACTTTTTGTTGAATTACTGGAATTCACTACCAAATATTTTCTAATCATTGAGACCTCTCGATTTCAAGCCTACCACTTTATTGATCAATCTATGTATGCACTAGTAACTAGTGCAATATGAATTGTTTCTAAGACTAGTGTTTATTGTTACTATGTTATATTTGTTTTGTTTCATTTCAATCAGTATTTTAATATAATTTTTTTTCAAGTCATTTTTACCCTAAATTAAAGATCCTTTGTTCAATAATATTTTTTTGTTTTCTGGAAATTTTTAAAAATGTTTTCATCTTATTTCCATTAATGTTTGTTCTTATTACCAATAGAAACTCGAAATTTTGTTTCTATCAGAAAAAAAATATCCTTTTCAATTCATTTTTATTTTTCAATATTACAGCAAGATTTTACAACTCCTAAAATAAGTGTTAAGTTATAGTTAACAATCTTAACCTAACCAGTAATTGCGACTATAGATCTTGTGGTCTGTGTGTAGCCTCTCCACCCCATAGTGTACCTCCCCTCTGATGGGCGAGAAGTGACACAATACTTCAGATTTGGATCCTGGGTCAACATGAGTATACCGGAAGGTATCTCTTAGAAACATACGTAAACAAATTATGAATACAAAATTCTGTTGGCTCAGGGATTCGAACCCAGGACCTTCTGTTTGTTCTAGGAACACTTGAATTAAGCAATGTCCACTGAGGTTAGGACTTGGATGTGTAACCATTCAAATTTGATGCTTGATGCTGTCTCTTGCCAGCCCAACCCAAGTTGAGTGAGGTTGATGTGGGTAGCAGATTTGTTAGTTTTCTGAGAAAGGAGGATAAAACGCCCATCAAAAAACTTGATATTACAGTTGATCCTAATAATAAATAAACTCGTGTGAACATCACACGACTTTCCTTATCCCTCCGAAGGAAATCAATTTCCACCACTGGTGACTTCCTTTCCTTTTTGAATTATTAAATTGCAATTTATTCGGGTAATTCGTCAAAGTAATTTATTATGAGATCCCTTGTCTGTCCTCTCAAATTACTATCAGGAGCAACAACTACTTCTTCGGGCTGTTCAGGTTCAGGTGTGAGCTCTTCATTTTCTATGTCCATTTCATCTTTCTCTAAGCAACAAATATTGTGAAGGACTGCACATGCAACTATGTAGTCAATTGTAAGAAAGGAGGTCTTGTCAAGCATGGACACGACAACCTGAGAGATGAGTGCGTCATGTTAGCCAGTCTTGCTTGGAATGGAGTCACTACAGAACCGATTGTTCAATAATCAAGTAGCGACCATGGGATGTTGATAGTCGATTTTAAAATCAATTGTGTTTGGGAGTCTGGGAAGTCTGCGTTTTTCGACAACCGCATCGTCAATGCCGACGCACCTTCCTATAAATCTCAAACATGGTCTTCTCTATCCAAATCACATGCCCAGGAGAAACACAGAAAATATGACAGAGCTGTGGAAGATATCAGAGGGTCATTTAGTCCATTAGTATGTTCATGTGATGGAGCTCTGCATACAGAATTTGACATGTTCGCAAAAAGATTGGCAAATACATTAGCAGTAAAGTGGAAAAAAGCATACTCGCAAGTTGTTGGTTGAATCAAAACGAAAATTCAATTCGCAATAATTCGCGCGGTATCTTTGAGGCTTCGTGGATCAAGATACCACCCACGCAGCTATGGTTTAATAGAAGATGGAGCATGAGTACCCTTTTAAAAATATTGTTACATGTTTTATTAAATTTACTAATGTTTTAAAAATAAATATATTAATTTGAGTTTGATGAAAAAAAAAAAAAAATGTAGTCAAGATGGCAGAAAATGACCGACCCTCGTTTAATACTCTTCAGTTCCTTAGAAAGGTTAGACCACATCTAATCTCTCGGAACCCACTGGAGATTGATCCCTACGTCCGTGATACTCTCATCGACCTAATAGGATCTGACCCACTTAAAGAGTTCGAGAATTATACCCGATCATTTTACAGCTTGGATGGTCATAAAAATCTCTGGTTGTATGATCGACAGATCGTCCGCAAACCAGTTGATCCAGCTCTCGACCTAGCAATCAGGCTAGCATCAGTAGCTTTCAAACTTGACACACCCTTCCAATCAATAGACTGGGACCACTTAAAAGACGTGCCTTTTATACCGACATCCTCCGCAGGATGGGGCTACGTTGGAAGAAAAGGTGATCCCGGAAATCATGAGGAGGCGCCGTCTTCTCACTAAACTCATGGATTGAGACGCAGAAAGGGCAGGCAAGCACCAGTGCCTTTTCGTTACCACCCAGACTTGGCTTGGTCACGAACTCAGCTTGGCACTTTTGAATCCCCGATGATACGACATGTATGGGGCGAAGCGTTCGAAAACGTCATCCTAGAAGGGATGTCCGCTTCACCACTCATTCGTGCTTACCAGGAAAAGGGTTATCCCATGGCCATCGGAATCCATATCTACAAACGATTACCCTCAATCATTCAGCAAACGCTGTACTCGGAAGAGCAATTTAACTTTGGTGTAGGTCTTGATGTCAAATCATTTGACACAAGCATACTACCATGGCTCATCCACGAAGCATTCAACATTGTTCGAGAAAATGTCGTTTTTCCTGACGAAATGTCAGCAAACGCCTTCGAATATACGATCCATCACTTTATTAACCGCCCAGTAGTCATGCCAGATGGTAGACTTTGGCTCAAACGTGTAGGCATCCCATCCAGAAGCTACTACACCCAAATTGTAGATTCAATCTGCATTTATTATTTCTTATTTATTATTTCTTATTTATCATTTTGTACATATCATTCATTGCTAAAAAGAACTTAGCTTTATAAATAGTCTAAAGAGACCCACAAATGCAATCTTAGGTCCAAATAATGAGCACACTGAAGAAAGAAGACGTTTTTAATGAAATATATTACATCATTTGAAAAACATACTGGCCAAGATCTGACCACTATGTAGAAATCTGCTCTTTATGGGTGAGCACCAGATGTTCATATTTCTGAGGAAATTTTTAAGGAAAAACAGTTTGAGAGAGTTAGCAAGTAATTTTTATTAACTTAAGTAATACAGTACCTTAGGGGAGGTGTACATTTTCACTTTTTTACTTTTCTTATCCTATAATAAGGAAAGTATTGTATTCGTCGAAAATTTGACCTACCCAGTTTTTCACATTTCTGGACAAATCATAGCCTCAGGATACCTAAAAAGTTGTTTTCAGCCATTGGTCCGTGCGTCTGTCTGTGTGTCTGTGTATCTGTGTGTCTGTGTGTAAACAGGATATCTCAAGAACGGTAAGAGCTAGAGACTTTAAATTTGGCATGCAAATTAATTTTATACACCAGACGAACCACGAAACTTTTGGTTGAAATCGGCCGCAAAAATTGGCCGCTTGCGGCCAATTTTTGCGGCCGATTCTATGAATTGGTTTAAGATACAAAAAAAGTTAGAGAACAACATTTTTTGAAATTAAAAAAATAATAGGGGTCTTCTCTAATCATTTTTTTGATATCTTGAACTTTTTGGACCTCGGTCCCAATTTACCGGTATTTTGGGGGGGACCCGCTTTGACTAACTTTTTTATTATTCATCCTAGATGGGGATTGTGACATATCAAATCCAATGATTTCGAGGTGCTGATAACGAATTTGGCTTTGATTTTTAGCTAACTGTTACCTCTGAGTCACCAGTGGCTTTTGATCCTGTTACCATTCCTAATATGATAAGGAAAGTCGTGTGATGTTTACACCAGATTTTTTCTTATAGTTTACTGTAAACTTCCTCTTTGAAATTGTCATATTTCTTTGATTTCCATTAAGATCTGGTAGTCCAGGTAGTCCCTTACACTCTGTCTCACCCAAGTCAAGTCCAGGAAATAATTATGTCAACACATAAAAGTTATGATGAACTGACACAGAGAGGAAAAAGAGGCAGGATACAGAAAGATGTACATGATGGCTTTAATTGCAGTGGTGGTGATGTAGCTGATGATGATGGGGTAATGTAGCAGATGGTGATGATGTAAGTGATGGTGTTGATGATGATGACACAGTAACTGTTGATGACAATGATGATGAACATGATATTGATATCAAACAGAAACTTGCAAAATGGGCAATCAGGTTTGATGTAAGTCAAGGAGCATTCTCAGCTTTTCTGGTTATTCTAAGTTGTCATGCCTGTTTCACAACATTCCCTAAAGATGCCCGGACACTAAAGAAGACCCCAAGATCTGTTCAAATATCTGAGTTAAAACCAGGCCATTATAGCCACATTGGTTTAAAGTGCAATTTAACTCAACTAGTGCAAGATAGTTTGACCTACATAACTTCCCTTGTGTTACATATTCATATTGATGGTTTACCTCTATTCAGAAGCAAACGAGGAGAATTCTGGCACATTTTAGGATCTATTTCAAATGTTCCCTCTCTCAAAAACATTGTCTTTCCAATTGGTTTGTATTTTGAAAAGGGAAACGAGAATGCATCAAATCTTATTTACCACTGAGCTCAAGTGCTCAGTACTAAGATACTTGCTTACTAGGTATAGTTTTAAATTTTAGTTCAAAACTGGTCATAGAAACAGAAATTGATGGATAGGAAAATTTGAAATCTTTTGAAAACAATTCACAAACTTTCTTTCAATTTCAGACATGATGCCTGATCAAGGAGACAGCAGTCCTCTGCTTCTGCAAGGAACGCGCTCAAAACATCAGTTTGGAAGTGCAAATAGTGGTGAGTTTTTTCTTACTATAATATAAGGAAAGTAAAAAGGTGAATGAGCTGCAGTATTATAACCCACATAGCTAAGAAAACCTCTTCTTCTTTTCTTCAGAACATTTTAACACAAACTAAGGTTTTGTTGTTTTTCATAAATCATTTCAATATTTTATTGAAACATTGAAAGAAAAGAAAAAAATATCCCCCAGGAAAGAAAATTCATTCCCAAAATGAACACCAAAAAAACGTGAATCTCTCGAACACTATTCTTCGAGAAATACTCAAACTCAAACAATCCACCAAATGGGTTTGAAAGTTTGAAGGAAAAACTTAACTCTATGGAATCAAGAATTGAGTCCATAGAGTTAAACATTCCTTCTACCTCAGCGCACTCTTCTCCAGCAAGTCCACCAACCCTGCCATGCAAATCATTAGAGGAATGGCAGGAGTTAGAGGACGCAATGGAGGATGAAGTTACAAGAAATTATGAGGTAAGTTACTGAAACCCGAAGCTAGTATCAATCTTTTTGTAGTTAAAATACAAGACCATAACACAGGGTGTGCCCGAAAATATAGTAAACCTCAATATTATATCCGAACAGTATTATTTATTACAGCTCATGTGTCATAGAATAGTTTGTCAGGGGTTCTTTCACATAGGTGTGTGTACTTTATATGCTGCTGGTATTATTCAGCCTCAGCCCCTCTTGAGCTGTAAATGTGAGAAGTGAGTATGATTCAGTCAACACTTAAAGGGTAACTCGCCCATCTCCTGATGTAACCTTCAATGGGTAGAGAAGGATTTTAAACTAAATGAAATTACCCAGATTATTTCCAACTTCTGTACCCAGATAAAACGACTCCGCTGCTCAGGTGGTAGAGATGTCAAAGCCTTCATCATTTTATACTTGAAGGCTTTGATGTCTGACACGATTGCTGTGAACTTCACTTTAACTGGCCGGTCAGGCAAGAGGCCGCTCAACATTGCGCAGCTCTGCCAGGTTCTACAAAGTAAGTTTTTTTAAAAAAAATATTACATTTGTCTGTACAACAAATACCACAATATTAATTCTCGCATGCCTGGGCAGAAGGGGTTAAGTCAGAAATTTCACTTTTTGAGATATAGGTATTGTTGGATTCGGGAGAACAAGCTCTATCCAATGGTATAATAGAATTAAGTCTCATTAAAACTGTGAAAAAGTTATAAAGAAAATAAAAAAGACATATCTGCAAAAAAATCAATTTTTGGTATTTCTGATATAAGTCTGACTTGACCCCAAGGTATTGGTCCAAAAGAGTTAAGTCCCATCATTCAAGTTGAAATTTTGGTGAAAAAGATTCAAGTATTGGTTCTAAAGAGTAAAGTCCCATCATTCAAAAATAGGGGAAATGTATGATTTTTTCCATTCCTTATTCTCTACCCTATTCTGTCAACCATTATAAATGAGCATCAACATGGGTTCATAAAAAAAATATCATATACTGAGTACCTAATGACCAACATTGATACTAAAGGTCAAGTTGACGTAATTCTAACAGATTTTTCCAAATGCTTTGATAAAATCAACCACAACATTCTTATGTCTAAACTCAACGCCATCGGAGTAAAAGGAAAATTACTATCATGGTTAGAGAGTTTTCATAGAGGTAGAAAGCAGATTGTAAGAATCAATGGGCATAATGAAGAAGGTATATTTAAGCCCGAATTTTCTGAGGAAATCGAAGTAACATCAGGCTGTTATTAGAGTCTAGATGCTCATCTTATGGATGAAGGTCTTCAGACCATAAAAGACTTAGCGTTAGAGAAAAATCTTTCCCAGTACAACGGATTGCTCTCCTACACAGAGTCTTTTGGTTTGATGTTGTTGGGAGACATGTTATTCAAATCGGAGACTTGAAATCTCGAACAAATAACGCTGTGGAAGATTTTTACAGCCAACTCAACAAAACGTCCAGAAATGTCAAAAAAATTGAAGCCGGAGCAAAAAAATATTTTTCTTTATAAAAACACAATAGGTTTGTTTTCTAAAATTAGAAATTACTCGGAAGTAAAATATAGTACAAACAGAAAAGAGTGCAGCATACTACATCATCCAAAGAGAGCAGCATACTACCTCATCCAAAGAGAGCAGCATACTACCTCATCCAACGTCTAAGCCTGGCCATTCAGAGGGGGAATGCAGCCAGCATTGCGGGCTCATTCCCCTTCAGAAATTCATTGAATGAAGTCTTTGTGTTATAGCTTAGTAAAAAGAAGATTGTACAAACAGATAAACAAAGTTTTAATTTTACAATAAGGTTTCATGAATTTAATTTCAATTCTACAGAAACATTGAAGAGCATGGACAGTGCCGCTTGGTCGACACGGGATTCCATTAGGAACTTCCGTTCCCCACGCAGAAGGCGGTCGGTTAGTGTACGCCAGGATATCCACATCCAAGAAGGAAGAGAGCGGTAACTGCTGCAGCCAGAGACTCCGGACGTGGTTGGGTTTTTGCGGCATAGTTCATACTCCATACTCCATCGACAGTTTAGTTAATACTAACGCTTTTCGCAGACGACACTACAGTGTTTGTTAAAGGTGAAAAAATTGATGAAGTCGTTAACTTGACCCATGACGCCATTTTAAAAATTGAACAGTGGTTGCAAGCAAACGGCTTGGTCAATAATATAGAGAAGACCGCTGGTATGATGTTTTCATGTAGGAACACCCTAGACCAGGGGTCGGCAGACCCGCGCCCGCCAGGCTTTGGCGGTTAATATTTTTAAAAATTTAAAAAAAGAAAAGGAAAAAATGCAATTTTGCAATTTTAGAAGGATTTTAAAAAAGTTTGGTGACATTGAAGCAAACACTATGTTTCTGAGTAAACCTTTTGCTTCTAAAGATTGACTATTGACCACTCCTCTTGGTATGACCTTCTTCATTTGTTTTCTGAAAATTTGTTTTTCTTTTCGATTTCTAAAAATTTGTTTTTTTGTCGACTAATTATGTTTCAAAAAGTTGTACGAAGCTACCTACTTTTCAAATAAATGATATAAAAAAATGGTGTGTGAGTTTATTTTTTAGTAAATTGTTAGGTACTATGCATGGCACAGTGTATCTTTCCCCTGAAAATCGGCTGTTGCGCCCGCGGTTGTTTTGCCTGGATTGAAAGCGCCCACATTTTGAAAAGTGTGCCAACCCCTGCCCTAGACAATACGGCCCAGAATTATGATTGGGGGCACCAAATAAATTTTGTATCTAATGTCAAGTTCTTAGGTGTTACAATCGATCAAAACCGTAACTATAAGGAACATATTGAAATACTGAACAAAAAACTCAATAAAGCATGTTTTTTAATTCGCTCACTTAAAGGAAGAGTCGCAAACAAAACTCTGCTTTCAGTCTATTTTGCGTACTTTCATTCTCATCTCAGCTACGGTATCTTGCTATGGGGAAACTCAGTTCACTGGGACCGTGTCTTTGTGTCACAAAAAAGAGCAATCCGCATCATTAAAAACGGATCCTACACAGCTCATTGTAGAGACTGGTTCCGTGAACTGAGTGTACTCACTTTACCTTCCCTTTATATTCTCGAAGCCCTAAAGTTCGTGAAAAGAAACAGTGACCTTTTCGATGTGGTGGGCGAGGGTCCTTACAAAACCAGGTATCGAGCACAGAAATGCCAAACAGTAAAAGTCGAGACCCATAGTACGTCCAAGTATGAGAGAAGTGTCCGACATAATTGTGGTATCCTCTACAATGCCCTTCCAGAGGATATAAGAAGTTTGAATGAGAGAAAATTTCTAATCAAAGTTAAAGAGTATCTAATTGAGAATGTCCTTCTATTCCCAACAGGAATTTATTCAATTATTTGCTTACTAGTCTAGTCGTTGGTTTTAGTTTTTTTTTTAAATTAAAATTCTAGTCTTAAGTGTTTAGTGTTAGTTTAGTGTTTAGTCCTAAATGTTTAGTGTTTTGTAAAATCCAACAATTTGTTGTCAATAAATTATTATTAATTATTATTATTACGCTAGCAATGTCGCTGGACGAACTTGCCGCAGAACAGGCAGCCGTGCCTCTACCTCCGGGCCTCCGACTACTTCCGGCCCTTCAGCAGCTCGTCCCCGATCCATCAACCAATTGAGCTCAATATTATCATCGAGATGGTTTAGTAGCATTCTTCGATTCTCTTCTTTTTGTTGTTTGTAAAATCCGTGCTCACATTATCTATAAAATTACCGTGTAGTCACCGTGGCCGAGTAAGTTAGCGCGATAGGCATTGCACGCACGGTGACCTGGGTGCGATCCCCAGCGGGGCAGAATTTTTACTGCTCTGTACTTGGGTGTTTGGGGTCCCACTCATACCTCGTGAGGAAATATTACAGGCAAAAATAAAATATTGGGATATTAAAAATACGGAAAAGCCCTATAATTCTGCACTTCTCACAAAAAATTCTGCAGAGGTGATGTTGGCCAAGAACAGATGGCTCCCAACTAAACACCAAAGTCTCCTCTCTTGCACTTCTGCATCTCTGGATCCTCAGAGTTGCGGTTGCCTGAGTCTTGTTGGACATTAAACCTGACTTTTTTTGTTGTTGCGATTTCACTATAGAAATATTGATCTGGCAGAATAAGTGTTAAGTATTAATAATCAATACACACACGGTATTTTAATCAAACATAGAAATATATTTTATAACAGCAAATAGGAAAAATCAAGAGTGTAAGAATCGAGAATCATGACTGAGTCTAGCCTATTTCGGTACCGAGCCTATTTCATGACTGAGTCTAGCCTAGATAGCTGACCGCTCAATCTAGGCGAACTCCAACACCTCCCTCCTTAAAGAAGTTCTCCACTCTTCAGGTGTAGTAATCAGAAGGTGTGAATCTCTCAGGTGGTCGACAGTTTCTTTTCCCTTTTCTAAGAGCGATAGGAGGCGAAAAGATTTCCGGCCGCGATCCAGGTGTAGATGAAGCTAGTACAGAAGTTCTCGAAACACTGCTAGGAGTTCCTGGAACACTGGTAGGCGTATCATGAAGACTGGTGGATGTGTCTGAAAAACTATTGGAATTACTAGGAATTTCTGGAACAATATTAGAGGATCTTGAAAGAGTGTTTGGACTGTTTGGAGTTCTGGGAATATTTATTGGAATACTGTGGGAACCCTGATACCAACTATACTTCTATGTCCACACATGGCGTCCAGTTTTACACTCCTGGACGCCATGTGTGGATATAGAAGTATAGTTGGTATCAGGGTTCCCACAGTCATACCCTGTAATATCGAGTGCACAAAACAGCAAAACCTACCATTGTACAAAGATACATCATGCGCACAGAGTACTACCACCACACAATAAATGATAAAATCAGAGAAACTTGGGACGTAATTAAGTAAATCCACAATAATTATTCTCTTCAAATGATATCAGAGCAACATTAAAAACACTTTAATTTAAACAATTTGCCTCGACGGCTGAGAAGTGTCGGTTTTCAAGTTCATCAAGATAACATATCCCGACCATCCAGATTTTTTAAACGTTATGGAGATGGTGCACTTAACGGGGAGGGGTGTACTAGTACATTTGATCTACAAAAGGTTTTGAATGCCCCACATGGAACAAGTATGCTTTATTACTATGCCAGAAAGCTGTCCATATACAATTCATTTTCTGTGCGCTTCATTTGATCTACAAAAGGTTTTGAATGCCCCACATGGAACAAGTATGCTTTATTACTGTGCCAGAAAGCTGTCCATATACAACCTAAGTATATATGAAAGTAAAACACAAGTTGGAATAAACAATATCTGGAGTGAGAATGAGGGGAAAAGGGGACAAGATGAGATTGCGTCAATCCTACACGACTATATTATCTTTCAAGTTGACGAGCAAAAGAAATGCACAAGTCTCTTTCTCTACTGCAATAATTGTCTAGGCCAAAATAAAAACAAGGCTCTGATTACTATGCTGCATCATACCTTACAGTTCGAGTGTAAATATATTGAACAAATTCAGGTAAATTATATAACAGGTCACACATACATGCCTGTTGATTCCATGCATAGCATGATAGAAAGAAAATCTAAAAATCTTGATATCCAAAGTAAATTGAATTGAATTGAATTGAATTGAATTTTTATTGTTATTTTACCTTTCGGTGTGAACAATTTTCTTACTGCTAGATTAAAACTAATTTAGATTAAATTAAAACTAATTCTAATTAAATATAATATTTAAATCTCATGCATATCAGGGAGGGAAGATGGAATGAGGTGAAAATGAGGAGAGACATGGATGAGATGGAAAGAAGAAGAAAAAAAAAAAAAAAAAAAAAAAAAAAAGTGAATATTAGTATGACTAGTTGCGTGTGTATCCCCTCAAACAAAAGTTGAAAGAGCGGACACACACTCATCCATGCTGTAAGGGGCGCTAGCAATCAATTTTTCTTTGAGAACTTCCCGAAGTTGCTCAGAATTTAGCTCCTTGGCAGATGCAGGCAATAGATTATACAACCTAACACCCTCATTCATGAAGGAGTGTCCAAGATACTTAGGATTAGACGCAACAATATTACTCTTGTTTCTTGTATTGTACGTATGAATATTCTCATGTTTCAACAGTCTTGCAGATAACTTATGCACGTTTAAACAAGAATCAAGAGTAAGCTGTCCATAGAAAGTAAGTATATTGTGATCTCGGAAGTAGGGACGACATGAAATGTTGCAGAAGAGACCAAAGACAGCCCTTACAGCTTTTTTCTGGAGCAAAAGAATGCTGCTGGTGCCTGCCGAAAATCCCCAAAACAGAATCGCATAGCTCATGAGAGCATGAAAGTATGCAAAATAGCTACAAAGGCTAGAGCGAGAGTCTACGTTTCTGCTGATGGACCTCAAAGCATACACAGCAGACGCCAGCTTTGAAGACAGAGCTTGAATATGCGATCTCCAGCGCATTTTATCATCCATCACTAGACCGAGAAACTTAACCTCATCGGTCGGGTGTATCACCAAGGAGGATCCAGGGATCTCAAGGGGAAGAATAGAAGATGATGGAACGCCTCCTGGTCCTAGGTACAAAAATGACGTTTTGCCAACATTTAAGTTCAATTTGTTGAGATTAAACCAAGCCTGCACATCTTGCATGACCAAGGAACAACTAGCAGTTGTTTCGGTATAGCTTGATCCCGATACAAGAATGGTAGTATCGTCTGCATAGAGTGTAAGCTTGGCGATAGGATTGGCAAAGACAAGGTCATTCACGTACACCAGGAACAACAGCGGCCCCAACACGGATCCCTGGGGAACCCCTGATTTTACACCCAAGGCGGAAGAAAATATGTCCCTTCTGACTCCGTCAACTGATGCTGGTATTTTGACCTTCTGCGATCTATCCGAGAGGTAAGATTGGAACCATCCTAGAGAAAAATTCCTCACACCATAATATGGTAGTTTTAGAGAGTAGGATAGAGTGGTCCACACAATCAAATGCCTTCGAAAGATCACAGAAGATCCCAATAGCATGACGCCCGGCTGATAGTACATCATTCAGCTGCATGAAGAAAGACGAAACGGCGTCAGAAGTGGACATTTTGCCTCTGAACCCGAACTGATGGTCAGTTAACAGTCTGTGGTCGTCCAAGTAAGTGACCAGTCTTGATGACACAATCTTCTCTAGAAGCTTAGATATGCTGCTTAACAAAGATATTGGGCGGAAGTTGTTAACATCAGAGACAGGACCCTTCTTGTGGATTGGCACAGTTAAAGAGAGCTTGAAAAGATCGGGGAAAATCTGTGACTTGAAAGAGGAAGAAAATATGTAAGCCAGGGGATTTGCCAGGTATGGAGCAGCCTTCTTGATGACAGTCATGGGTATGAAATCAGCCCCACAAGAGGACTTATTCTTACTCAAAGAGATAAACTTCAACACCTCGATGGGGGTACATGGAAGAAGTTTAAAATCCTGGTCAGGAGTAGGAAGATGTCTTAAGAATGACAAATACTCTCTGGTTGATTGTGAGCATGATAGTGAAGGGGATGATAAAAAGGGATGAGATGGGAGTGTTGGAGAAGAATGAGATGGGAGTGATGAAGAAGAATGAGACGGGAGTGATGAAGAAGAATGAGATGGGAGTGTTGGAGAGGAATGAGATGGGAGTGATGAAGAAGAATGAGACGGGAGTGATGAAGAAAAATGAGACGAGAGTGATGAAGAAGAATGAGACGGGAGTGTTGAAGAAGAATGAGACGGGAGTGATGAAGAAGAATGAGATGGGAGTAATGAAGAAAAATGAGACGGGAGTGATGAAGAAGAATGAGATGTGAGTGATGAAGAAGAATGAGATGGGAGTAATGAAGAAGAATGTAACGGGAGTGATGAAGAAGAATGAGACGGGAGTGTTAAAGAAGAATGAGACGAGAGTGATGGAGAAGAATGAGACGGGAGTGATGGAGAAGAATGAGAGGGGAGTGATGAAGAAGAAGAGTAAATCCGAGCGAAGGGGAGTAAATCCGAGTGGGTGTCACTTATAAAATATACTAGAGATAATCCAGAACCCTACATTGTATCAAAAAGGCATGTAAATTTAATTATTTCAAATTGTAAAACATTTATTTAATATTTTTGTACAAAAATATAATTAATTTCTTTTAAATTTTTACCTAAACCAGTGAAATGAAATAAAAAATATCTCCGGCCCTGTTTTGATTTAAAAATCTCAAACTTGTAAAAATACTTTTAGTTTCAACTACTTTTCAGAAATGTATTACAAATAGGGTGGTTCCATTTAAGACTCCTAAGTTGACCCACCCTGGGACCGCTCCTGGTAATGATAAAAAATCAAAACCTAATGGAAAAGGTTTCCCCCTCGATATAATGGTCCACTTGTTTTAGCATTTCTCAAAATTAAATCAGTTCTCTAGATATTACGAGTGGCTCCTTCTTTTGGCGGGCCCTATACCCTATATACCAGTGGGTGTGCATATCGCTACTGATTTGCCAAAATGTAACAAGCGCCAGAGAACAACTTTGTAAAGTCGTTCTGTTTCAGATGACTGAAGGTGACAATTCCGATTCTGATCCTGATGACCCCGATTCTGATCCTGATGACCCCGATTCTGATCCTGGTGACCCCGATTCTGATCCTGGTGACCCCGATTCTGATCCTGATGACCCCGATTCTGATCCTGGTGACCCCGATTCTGATCCTGATGACCCCGATTCTGATCCTGGTGACCCCGATTCTGATCCTGGTGACCCCGATTCTGATCCTGGTGACCCCGATTCTGATCCTGATGACCCCGATTCTGATCCTGGTGACCCCGATTCTGATCCTGGTGACCCCGATTCTGATCCTGATGACCCCGATTCTGATCCTGGTGAATCAACTACTGGGTAGGTGAGATATGTACCTATACTGGCGGGCTGCACCCGCTTCGTCAATTCATTACACGGACACACACACACACACACACACGGACGCTAACAAGTTCCTTCATGAGTTACCATGGAATGACCCAACTTGTAAATAATGAGAATGAATTTGATATATAGAGAACGAGAGAGAGAGAGAGATCGAGTAGGTACATTTCTTTTTAAAAATTCTGCATCAGCATCTTGCTCTAAATAATGATGTAGGTAAAATTACAAAAATGCCACTTATGTACCTTTAGTTTTTTGTTTATTGCCAGATAAAATACAAGACTCGTACGAGGCTGTTTTATTTCACCTCTAAAAAGAAGTTTGTAAACTTGGATTGGTCTTTTGATTTTAATAAAATACTAATATTTGGACAAATTTCAAATAATATACTTATATTTGGACTAAATCTTCTTGTTTAGACCTTCTTTTAGACCAGGTAAACGGGAAGCAAGTCGTTATCGGGGAGGAACTCAACGGGAAGCAAGTCGGTAAGGACAAAACCATGACCAGGAAGGAAGTCGGTAAAAAAAAGGTCGATGGGAAGGAACTCGGTGACGGCACACACACACACACTCTTAAAATCAGATCCTTCCTCAAGGCAATACTTGAATATGTAACAAGACATATCATTCCATGTAAGATTTTAAAGTTGGTCCGTGCCCGCCCAGCCTGACTGGGGCAGTGTAGGCATTAATATTATTATTTTTGCTGAAACTTAGTCCTCCAAAAAGATTAGGAATACGAGTTTTTGCGTTTCTTTTTATATATAATTATTTTCAGCAGTTCTAGAGATATGCGGGTGGGGTAGGACTTCTTCTAGAGTTCCTAGGAACTTCTAGAGTTTAGGAACTTCTAGAATATTTTTTTTTTTTTTTTTTTTTTTTTTTTTGAATAGGTGGCCATGGGGAAGAACTGACATAGCTGTATATTCAATAAACGTTAAAATACTCTTTACAATCATACGTCAAACACTCCTGCTCCATCTTCACATCCAACACCACGAATTCTTCTCCGAGTTCCTCTGATCCTCATACTCGTAGCATTAATAATGGAAATTTCTATTTTGACTCTGAGCCATTCAAGAATTTTTCCATATGTTCTGTCCCACTTGTGGCTTAATTTTTCTGCTGTTTTCTTGATGAAACTTTCATACTCTCTACCTACAGCACCATCACATGACACAACTAGAGGCACAAAAGAAGCCCTCAGATCTTCAGCAGCACGATCGTATTTTGTATGTTTTTCATGTGATTGTGACTGTGAAATTGAAGACCAGGGACGGGAACCATACGATACAGCGTCAGCATTGGTGATGCGAGTATCAAAGAACGCCTTTCGTGCTGGCTCCCATACACCGGTCAACATCACGTCACCTATCAGGGCTGGTTCATTCAATGAGGCTTCTCTCATCACAGGTTCTATGATTGCTGGACCCCATGCTAATTCAGCCCAGTCTCTCACATCATCTCGATGCTGGTCGTGGCCCTGCTTGATGAGTCCTCCCTTCTTACAGTTGAGGGCATGGTTAAGATTGAAATCACCAGCACCACATCCATCACAGTATTCTGGCATGTTCTGAGGTTCGTGTCCATATCTGATGGAAATGGCATCTCTGAACTGCATTGCAGTTAAATCAGTTTTATCCGCATACGTTGGTAATATTGTTAACCATTGAGAAGTTTTGTATTGTATGCTTCTTTGGATACTTCTTTTTGATTTATCAGACAATTTTTCTAGAATCTCCACTGATTTGATTTTTTCGTGTTCTTTTCTTTTATCTCTTTCTTGATGAATTATTTTCGTAGCATGGTTGTAGTGAGCATCATTCTGAACATTGTTACCAGTCTGGATAGCAGTAATAAGTATTTCATTTGCTTTTAATGAAGTTTCAAATGATTGAACTACATTTGCTGTAGGATCAACAATTCCTAGTCCTCCTAGTCTAGCGGGTAAACAAATCATTTCATATTCATTTTGCAAAACTTCTCTATCGACAATAGAAGGGATCAAACAAGTTCTAATAATTTCTTTCAGGGTAAAGTAGTCATTTTCATCGCTTTTAAGTACTTTTTGCATATATCGCCACTCATGTTGTAAAGACTTGGTAAAGGCAGCAAGTACGGCTTGTGGATGTTTTTTACTAGCTCTTGATAATTTTTCAACACAAGAAACCCATTCCTCAACTTTATCATTCAAATATTTCTTCTTTCCCTCATTATCACCAATCACACTACCAAGAAATCTATGAGAATCAACAATTCTTACTTGTGTATTACCAAATATTGCTTGAGCCTCAGAATTGGAATTATCTTTTACAATCAGATAACTTTTTGACTGTTCTGGAAAATATCCAAACTTTGATCCTTCGTTGGTAAGTTTATCAAACCATTTCTTTATGTGTTCAAGTTTACCCACACAAGCTGAGTCATCAGCATACCAATTTTGTTTATATTTATCTGGGTCTTTACATTGTTTTATCAAAGGGAATATTCCAACAGCGTACATCAACATTGCCAGCGGATCACCTTGTGAAGTTCCTTCTTTACTCAAAATATATTCATCTGAACCTTTCACAACTATCAATGCATAACCTCTGTATGTGTTGAACAAAAACTTAGCACATCTTGGCCAAAAAATTCTAATGTGCCAAAGGGTAAGGGTGCGGTTTAACTCGTTATGATTTTAAGGTGCTGATTACGAATTTGATGTTTATTTTTAGCTAACTGTTACCTTTGAATCACCAGTGGCTTTTGGTCCCGTTTCCATACCTAATATGATAAGGAAAGTCGTGTGATGTTTACACCAGATTTTTTTGTAATAAGATATATTCTCTAGTATCATATTCTGTGATCGGTTTTTTTGAAAATGTAAACCGTCACTCCAAAATTTGGAAAAATACATCTGTACTTATATGATGACGCCATGCAGCTAAGAAAACATAATTTTCTTAGGTATCTCTTGTATCAGTGAGTATAAATTCTTATCTACATTTAGTATGAAAATACAATATTTTTTCAGCTATCTTAATTATTTATCATTGAAAAATGTAGGATTTATTACTAATAATGTTTTTTTTTTCTTTTGTTTTAGTGCAATAATGTCCAATGTCCAAGGAAGTAGTCTGACTGTTGAAGAAATTGAAGATTTATTAGGCGTACCTTCAGGATCTGAATGTGATTTTAGTGATGAAAAATTTGATGATGAGACATTGATTAGACAAGCTGAAAATATTGACTTAGAGTTGTTGGGTGCTGAAGAACTTGATGTTCCTGCTTTACATTTAGATCAGTTAGGTACAGAGAGAAGAAAGTGAGTGGCTGGTGAGTACCAATATTGACAATGAGCCTGATGATCCTGTTCCACAATCAGAACAGTCCAATAGTTCAAATCATTCTGAAAATGAGTCAGTTAACAATTTTCGTGCTAGGGGGCCACCTGTATGGTATCCAGGTAAAGATAATGCATATACAAACAATCCTCCCCCATTTTTAGAAGTGGAACAAGTAAACTTGAATGCTGACACACCCTATGAATATTTCACCAAGTTTTTTCCAAATGGTATATTAGAACAAATTGTGTTTGAATCTAACCGTTTGCTCTAACATTACAAGAACTCCAGGTATACTTAGGAATTAATATTATTGTTTCAGATGGCATGTCTGTAAATAGACAATCAAATGTTATTTACATTTCTCCAATAACAATGAATCTGATAGACTGAAGGCTATAACAAAATTTTGGAACATATATCCTGTAATCAAGGATTTACATGATTCTTTTCATAAATCTGCTACACCAAAGGAACACCAGTGTATTGATGAAATGATAGTACCTTTCAAAGGCAAAAGTTCCTTGAAAAAATATATAAAAAACAAGCCAAAGAAATGGGGATTTAAAATTTGGATTCGTGCTGATAAATCTGGGTATATTTCTTGTTTTGAAATGTACCAAGGAAAACTTTCAGTGCCTAGAGGTAGATCTCAATTTGGACCAATTGGTGACACTGTAGTACAACTTTGTCATGACATACATGGAAAGAATCATAAATTAGCCATGGACAATTTATTTACCTCAATACCCCTATTACAGTATCTGCAGCATGAAAAAATATTTGTTGTAGGCACAGTGAGAGCTAATAGAGTTTCTGGGGCCACCAAGGAGTTAGTGGATTCAAAGCTGTTACCCTACCGTGGTGCCTGTACAATGACAACCAGTTCTGACAATATATCTGTTGTGTGTTGGATGGATAATAAGCCAGTTCACACAACATTAACTTACGCTGGTGTTGAACCATCTTCTGAAGTCAGAAGATTTGAAAGATCCACCAGACAGTATGTTACTGTCAATCGACCTTTCAGCATTCAAGAATACAATGAGTATATGGGCGGAGTTGATCTCATGGACAGAATGATTGCCCATTACCCACATGGTTTTAAACTTGGAGGAAAGAAGGGGAAGTGGAGGGAGGATAATGGAAAAAACCTGTAGACAAAAATCATCTGTGGCGGCCATTGAATGGTACCCAAAACATTCATTATATTAACATTGAAGTAAATGGAAGTTTTGGATTTTCGATTCATTAAATTTTAATTTTGAAAGCTATAATGGACATTTTTTCATTTTTTCTTTGTGTGAGTTCTTCTTAAGTGTTCCTAGATTAATTTCAAATCATCATGGTTGCTTGTGCAGTAATTGGTTGTACAAATCGGCAAGGCAAAGCTGGAGTCACTTTTCACAGGTATGTTCTACCTACTATTACTGTTTGTTATTTTTAAATTAATTCAATTACAGTTACTAACAACTTTTACTTATTTCTGTCGTGTAGTGAGATAGTAGCAAAATTTAGATAAGTTAGTGGAGACATTCAAGATGATAGACTTAGAAAACCTTTACTTTTTGCCTGAACCAATTTTTTTTTACTAGGATTCATCTCTTCAAGCACTCCTGTACATTCCTCACATAGGATTTTTTTCTTCAAATGTCTTGCAACAAAACCACCAATGTAATAAATAATGTCAGATGAAATTTCAGACAGAAGGACTCTCTGGAATTTCCATGTATGCATGATCAAACAAAGGATCATCAACATCACATTCATCCTCTAGAGACCGCTGTCTGTCAGAAGTCAAGCTAATATTCATCATGGGATTTGCACTTGGGGCTGCTGAAGAACTGGCATAAAGAATACTTATCTTTTCTTGTGGGATACAATTTCCTGATTACAAGACACAAATAGAAAAAATCCATTTACCAACAATAGGCCCGGAGATAAGTGGATGAACTTATTTCTCAAACGACATCCAGAGATAACAAAAAGGAATGCCGAGTATATTTCTAAGGGAAAAGCCTCCCTAACCGAAGATAATATTAGAACATGGTTCAAAGATTTGAAAGATTATGTTCATTCAGTTAATGCATCAGATGTGTTACTTGATGGCAGCAGGATTTTTAATGCTTATGAGACAGGTGTAGCATGTTGTCACAAATCAGGAAAAGTTCTTGGTCCCAAAAATTATAAAGATTTCTACCAAATAACACCAGGACAAGAAAAAGAAAGTATCACTGTTCTGGCAAACTTTTCTGCCAGTGGATCAGTAGTTCCACCAATGATAGTTTTCCCCTACAAAAGGGTACCAAGAGATGTGCAGGAGTCTATTCTTACTGGATATTTTATGGAAAAAAGTGATTCTGGTTGGTTGTTATCTTCCACTTTTTTCAAGTATGTTACAGAATACTTCTACCCATGGCTTGTGAACAACCAAATTCAATTTCCAGTTCTCTTCTTGGTTGATGGTCATAAGTCTCACATCAATCTAGAACTAGTAAAGTTTTGTGAGGAAAAGAAAATCATTCTCTACAGTTTTCTCCCTAATGCCACAAACGTGCTCCAGCCATGTGATGTAGGGGTATTTCGACCGTTGAAATGCTCTAGGAGAAAGAATGTCCAAGAAAGCCAACAGCAGAGCGGAAAAACAATAACAAAAGTGAACTTTGCATCTCTATTTAAGAAAGCACTGGATGGAGCTATTGACTCTGGTAAAATCAAAATTTACAAAGAGTAGCAAAAAGACAAAAGTCAACAACAAAGTATATTTCTCTGAAGATGATGATGATGAGGAAGCTATTGATGACGTTGAAATGATGTTTCTGCATGATTCTGATAGTAGCTTTGGGCTTTCTCCTGACTCAAGTGATGAAGAGAGTAACCCCATGTTTCAAAAATTAAAACCAAATAGAACATTTGTTATTGTTGAATATGAAGGAGAATTCTTTCCTGGTCTAGTGAAAAACAAAAAAAGTGTGAAGTAAGCACAATGAATATGTATTTAGAAAACTGGAAATGGCCAGAGAGAGATGACAAAATTTGGTATTGTAGTAATCAAATCAAGGAGATCATCAAAACACCTGAAATTGCTAGTGTTTCATCTTCATCTAGAGCTCCCTTATATAGTGTATCAGAGCTAAAGAAATACAAATGTAAGAAGGTTCATTAAGGGAAGGTACCTCAATATCTTATGTAATTATCCCTTTTGATGTTTTCAAGAAATAAAGTTGAACCTTTTCATTTACTGGAAAATAATAAGTTCATTCATTGGTTATTTTTGTTCATTTACTAGGTATCTTAAATGTTCATTAATTGGAATCTAGTGTTCATTCACTTCAGAAATATTCTTATAAATGAAAGAGTAAATAAAATTGAAACTTGTGATAGTAGGTAATTTTTAGCAATTCCTAATGAAAGCCCAAGTTCTAAGGAGCATTTTGCTGTATGACCTCAATGTAAATGTAGTAAGCATTATTGTGAGAGTTGAATTTTTCAATATAAGACCTTAAGTGTTCATTCACTGGACAGGTTGGTTACCCATGTTATACACAGGATTTTATTATTTGTGTTTTTTTTTTGCCTACTTGGATCCAACTTTAGGCTCCTAAATTTAATATGCTGGTTGAACCAATTTATGTTTGCTCTAAGAGGGTGTTGGTTGGGCAAACACATGAAAATCAATTTTAGCCAGAATTTTTTTTATTTGCCCCAAAAAGGCTATTAGAAGTTATTAAAGTTTTTTTTTTATTATTATTTTTTTTTTGAAAATATGACATGTGTTTGTTATGTTGTCATATTTTTTTTACCATTAAACTTTGAAACTTTTTGTCAGCTTACAATGAAAATAAAGACCATACAGAATCATTTTTACCCATGTTACAGCAATTCTCTTTTGTATTTACCTCAGAATAATCATTTATATTTTGGGGTCTTAAAAGACCCCACCATGGTTGGAGTGTAACCAAAAATCATCATGGTAGTTAAGGGTTTTAATATGTCTGCCATTTGATGTTTACTATCTATGTACCTAAGTACCTTATTTCAATTTTATGTAATGATACTTGATGACTAATGAACTGGTACTTAACATCAATATGCTTTATTCTTCTATTGTTACCAGGATTCTTAATCACATTTAAACATCCCTGATTATCTTCATGTATAATAATTTTTGGAATTTCAACATACAAATCTTTTAATATTTTTTCTAACCCTAAGGCATCAGCTACTGTGAATAGGATAGGAACTCTTTTATTTCCTTTTTCCCCTTACTTGTACTATTTCAAGAGTGTCCTTTAGTTTCAATTCCATGGGGCTTCAAATTGGTGAGTCTTCCACTCCTTTCAGTAAACGTATGTTGTCATTATCCTCTTGTTTGATTGCATTAACAATCAACAAATTTAAACATGATTCAAGATGTTGCCCTTGCGCAAATATACTTCTTGTATGAAGGCAAGATATAGGGATTTTGCAGGAAAGCAAATATTTCTTTGCCACCGGCGATACCTACATCGAAGTGTCCATAGTGAGAATCATATCGCTACAGTCAAACAGATAATGTCACTGGATGAACACCAACTTCGAAAACTTGCCGATTCCATAGGACACTATGATTATCCACTTAGACTTTTGCAGTCTTTCTAATGATGTTATTTGTTATTATGTTCATATTAGAAATCCAAAATGTTAGGTATATGTAATATTATATAAAACTAGGATTCTTTTAAATTAAATTTTCACTCACCGACTTAAGTTTCGCCTAACTCGTAGGCTTGATCACGATTCGCCTACGAGTTAGGCGAAACTTAAGTCGGTGAGTGAAAATTTAATTTAAAAGAATCCTAGTTTTATATAATATTACATATACCTATATCTAATGATGTTGTTCAGAAAACGAAACTCAAATTGTACTTGTGCTTAGAAAGAGGCGCGGATTATATTAAACATTTCAAGAAGAAAATCTTCGATAAAATAAAAAATTCACACAAGTTATATCAGACTGTGCTGCATGAATTAGACAATGTAGATGACTATGAAGAAAACGAAGATGAAAGGGACTTATAAAGCGAAGAGGAGAAAGACGAACAAGACGAAAACAGAGAAAAACGACGAAGAGGAATGACTACCTAAAGGATTATTGACCTCAAAATCGTCATAGTATAGGACGAGGGGTAAATTGAGTTCATTTTCAGCTGTTGGAAACGATGTCTCCATGTTTTTCCAAATGGACCCTTGAACTTTATTTTTCAGGGGATCTAGGTAATTCAGATTATTCATATGTTCAATTGTTTAGTCAAGAATATTAGGAAGAACAAAGAATTTTTCAAAAACTTTACCCAAAGGAACATACTGCATTGAATTTTCCATCTGTACTAAAGATTTATTTTTGTTCTCATTCCTATATCCTACGCCATATTGAAGTGGCATAATAAGAGATCCCAAAGATTCAAATAGTTTAAACCTCCTGTATTCTGTACCAAATTGAGATAACATGCTCTTAGTTTCGTTTAGAATTTCTTTCAAAGATGTGGTTGAAGATGCTGCATTCGAGGATATTAAAAATTAAGAAAGATATTGGTTGTAAAATTCAATAAAATCTGTAAATCCGTTAGCATATTCTTGAATTACACTACGATGTACAAATGGATTTGAGTAAAAAGAACTAAAAAACGATGCAACCTTGTGGTTAATAGAATCTAAGCACCAATTAGAGAGGGTGGAACTAGCTACAGAGGGCGAGTTTGAAATTAATTGCTCCAAGGAATCAGAACTTTGATCCTGTCGAACTGTACTATTCAGTTTTCTTGGAAGCCTAACATTAATTAATGTTGTGTGACGGTAACTTATAAAAACATATTAAATATTTTTATAAGCTCAAAAAACTCTTCCATCCGGATCTTCCGCTGCCTCTAGCCATCCGGCTCTTCTGCTGCCTCCAGCCATTTGGCTCTTCTGCTGTAAACTTTAGTGTAAAACAATGTAAACTTAATTATTACAATAAAAAATAATAAAAAAATTGAAATTCTCCTGTTCTCTATTTCCCAGACAGAACAAATAGCAGCCACCACTTATAGCTTGTAAAAATAGTTGGATTTTTGTATTCAAGGTTTCATAGGTGGAGCTACCCAATTAATTACAGAGTAGACTTTCTTTCATCTGTCAAACTCGGAATTCGGAAGAACCAGCGAAAAATCTTAAATTTTTGGCACTTTGTTTGGGTTTTCGCCATTTTGGTATAAAATTAGATCTGGAAGAAAAATTATTCCCGACAATTTTACTGAAAATTCAGTTAAAAGCCCTCGCTCTTCGGAGGTGATGTTGGCCGTAAGAACAGATGGGTTCCAACTGAACAGAAAAGTACTGTATCTCTGGATCCACTGAGTTGCCTGAGTCTTGTTGGACACTAGCACTAGCTTTGGGAGTGGGTGCGCATGATTGTGCAGAATAAACCTGACTTGTTTTTTTTTTTTTTTGCGATTTTACTATAGAAATTTTGATATAGAAAATCAAAACAAAAGTTATTATCACTTGTTGCTGAGATTCCGTGAGTGGTGCTTCTGTGCGTGTTTTGTGATTTTCAAGGTACGAGGTTGGTTCCAAAAGTTCGTGGCCTGACCATCAAAGGGTCAATGTAGACAAGTTTAGACAAAGTTTTTGCATGTCATACACTCTCTGATGATTATCAAAAGAATTTCTTTTCAGATATTGTATTTAGTCTTGATTTGACAGGGTGCCTTTTTTGAAGTTCCGAGTGCATTTTTAGCATGTTTAAAATTGATAAAGTTTTTCACCAAAGAGGGTCTTAAACCAACTCAAATCAAAAACCGTTTGAATGGGGTGTACGGTGCATACTCTCCCTCAATTTCTTGTGTGAAAAAGTGGTGCCAAAAGTTAAAGTGTGGGTGGGAATTGCTTCAGGATGCTCCAAGGTCAGGGAGGCCTGTGGAGGTGACTGATCAAGACACTATTGACCGTGTGGAGCTGGAGCTTGACGAAGATCGGTGATTGAAGGTGAAAGAAATAGCAGCAAGACTTGAACCTTCCAAATCAACTGTATTTCTTACCATAACCGACCATTTGCACATTAGCAAAGTGAGTGCAAAATGGGTGCCCCGACTTCTTTCCAGCACTCAGAAGCAACAAAGAGTCGCATGCTGTAAGGAGTTTACAGTCACTTCTCACTCATCAGAGGGGAAGCATACTACGAGATGGGCAGGCTACAACATAGACCACAAGCGTCTTCACTTGACTCCTGTTTCAAAACTACGAAATAAAAGAGGCTGTGAAACATTTATCTTTTTTTTCTTTTTAAATATCCTTGAAATTGATTATGGTTGAGCCGTTCATTTGCTTTCGACCAGAAAACATGGCCTCGTTTTGCAAACATCTTAAAGTCGAGTAAATCTCTTTTTCTAACGTCCGTAATTTAAAAAAAAATATCGGAATAAATTATTCTGGCAGATCAATATTTCTAGGGTAATATCGCGAAAAACCAAGTCAGGTTTGTTCTACACTGTCATATGCAATATTATGCACCCACTGGTATGTCGCTGGTGCTAGTATATTGCAAGACTCACTCAGATAACTATGAGGATCCAGAGGTCCAGTAGCGCAAGAGAGGAGACTTTGGTGTTCAGTTGGAAGCCATCATTTCAAACGGCCAACATTACCTTCGCAGAACAAGGCCATTGGAAGACAAAAGCAGTTCCTTAAAATTCCTTGGAACTATTAAAAAAATATATAAAATACTAAAATAAAGTGTTACTAAAATTAATTATGAAAATATGTCAATATTCATTCATTTAATTTTTTTAAATTATTCCTCTCATCTAGAGTTGGAGTGATCGGCCGCTCCGGAGTACTGGGCCCGGAGGATGACGCGACGACTGGAACCAAATTCCAGTGCCGAGGAGGAGGACGCCACTAATGGCCGGACACGTTGATGGATCTGCAGCGCAGATGAGATCGAGATCTCGATCGCCTTTGCGATCACGATAGCAATTATTACACTATGTATAAGTACAATATTCTCAAATTGTAAACAACTTATGTAAAAAATTAATTCAATAGCCAATACGATATTGCTGAGAGAGAACATCTCCTAAAAAGTAAGAAGTACACTACCGGTCAAAAGTTTGGGTACAGCTATGTTTTTTTCAGTTTCTTCCCTATTGAGGAGTGAAAGGTCATTGAAATCACCACAGAGCCATCATGACTGAAAGTTCATGTTCTTATCTATTAAATAAATTTAAATTACTCCATACGTACATATGAAGTACATGTACATAAACCTACTGAAATTGACCCTTGTTAATGTATAGCTGTACACATGAGACTGCAAATTTGTTTATACCTACAGTTTGTAGGTGCATTTTAGGCATAGGTATCTATATTCGGATTATATTTTGTTATGAGTAATACCTCTGATATTATTTTAGTATCAGATAAGTGGTCGCCAGAAGGTTTCATGGGTCTTCGCAAGGTCTTAGTTCTTAGGTAGATTTTTTTAAAAAGTTTTCTGATTCGTATTTTCCTGAATATACCATCAATGACACAGACGCAGTAAAACGGCTCGTTCGAAATCCATTTTCAATATCGTGCAAAGATATACAAAGCAATCTCCAAGAAGAACTTATTGAACTTCAAAATGATAGTTCTCTGAAGGACTGCTATGAATCTACCAACCTAGAAGAATTTTGGTGTATCAAAGCTTGTGGATATTTAAGAATTAGAAATCTTGCCCTCCGAATTTTAGTACTATTTTCGACAACCTATATGTGTGAACAAGGTTTTTCCTCTTTACTCACCCTGAAATCTAAGCAAATCGAAGAGAAAAAGTTAAAATAAGCCGGTACATAGTCTTGTCGAACGCACAACTGCCATACCCATAAACAGGACGGTTCCAGATTGTAACCAGTTTTTCTCGGACTATGCATTGACTTCACTGAGTACTCCATTAGTCCATCTTTCTTGTGTCTCTTGTGCTGTGATAATAAAATAAATATAGCGTATAATATTTGTGATACCCATTTAGTAGAGTGCGTCGAAAAATTATTTTATTTTATTTATTAACGCTATACCCCGGAAAAGTTGTGGTTAGTCAAGATAAGACTTTTGAGCAAATAATTTTTTCTTGACCACGTATTCCGATATCGCAAAGGCTTTCAAAATGGCGAAAACCCAAAAAATGAATCGATCTTTTTTAGTTTGGTATAGCATACAGTAGTTATAAAAAGACCAGACTAGTATATAGAGTTAAAAAAAAACACTAATGAAACTACCTTTACCGGTCGCGCTAGTAAATTCACTAAAATTTGCCCTTTTCCAAGGAATTGAGAAATAGAGGTAAAATTTATATTTTCTGTCTCCCTCTAGCAATTTTATTATAACTTGCATGAAGGTCTGCATATTCCACAGAGACCAACAAAAAAAAAATCTGACCAACCCTTCTGGTTGTGGAAAGGTCTTGAAAATAAATATTGCAAGTCCCACTTTAGAGAAAAATTCTGTACCACCAAGAAGAAAAACTGAAAATCCATTGGAACCAGAAATCCAAGTATATATTCCTGAAAATAATGTTTCATCCTCACCAAGCAGTGATATTTTCATACATCAGTTTGAGGATTTAGTTGAAAGTAATGATCTAAATCTGGCAATTCAGCTGAAAATTGCAGATTTAGAAGAAGAAATAAAAATAAACTCTTCAAAAATAAAAAATATTGAAAATCTTTTAAATAAGCAAAATACTATCATCAATAAAGAAAATCTCTCAAGTAAAGGAAGCCTTATGAATAAAAATGATGTGAATATTTTATCACAAAAACTATATAAAATAAAACATAAATTGAACATCATTGGCGACAGTCACACAAAATATTTTAAGAAATGTTTTGAAAAGAATAAACATTTTTGTGAAACTCATGAAGTAAATATTCTTTGCAAACCAGGTATTAGGTTTCAGGATATTAACAAATTAAAACCAATCAATGACATTGAAAATAACACTTTAGTTGTTTGTGTAGGTACAAATGACCTCTATAAAACTGAGTTTAATGAAATATCTAAAGAGATTGAAAAACTAGGAAGCTCAAACCAAAAGATAATAATTGTCTCAATCCCTCCACAACATTGTGAATACACTAATTATGACATTATTCGGTTAAATACTAGAATCAAACACCTCTGTAAAAAATATGATAACATACAAATTGTTCCGTTTCCGATAGTAGATAATTAAATTTGGTTGGATAGGAACCCCCGGTATACTCTTATCAGTGTTACGTAACAACAGACACCGGACTTACCCCCTCCACATTCAGTAAACTCTCTGACCCGAGATGTAAGCTCAGCGCTCGGCCCCAGTCACTTACCTTTACCAAGAGAGACCACACATCCCATCTCCACGCACGCGTCCATCCCCGGGGACCCCAAGCGACGCTTCTCCACGTGAGTGACCACTGACCAAGAGCCCATCCCGGTAAGAGAGTTTATTTCCCTTTTATACCTTGTACATTTCCCAAAGAAAAATTGGAACCAGCACCCCAACATTATGATCCTTCAGGCCGGGTTTTCTTTCGGGTTTTGTTAGAAATTAAGGGTTTAGGTACTTTTGCCGGGCACACTTTGAGGCCCTTTGTGTAATTTATCTTTTCGTGCTTTTTTGCCCCGGGGCCCATTTTGTATTGTTGCACATTTCCATTACTTTTCATTTTTTATTTGTAGTGCATTTAACCGATTTATTTCCGTTTCGATTTCATGTAGATTAGTTATTTTACTGAACCTTTATTTTTGTTGCATGTTCTCGTGTTACTCGTATTTTTCTTGTGCCTTTTAAAGATTCCACATTGGTTTTACTGAGCTAAAAGTTATTTTGTGTTTTATGTTGTCAAGAGATAAAATATGCCGCCTTCAGCCACTCAATCCCTAAATTATTATGTTAAGCTTAGAGAGAAACTTTTCCAAAGGGTTCAAATCATTTATGACATATCTAAAGATAATGCTAGAGAGCAGGAATTTTTAATTAGATGTGAAAAACTAGAGGAAACATATACAGAATTTCAGGCAGTAAATGATAAGATTCTGAATTACAATACCCTCGTGTCGAGTGAGGACCAGATTAAAGATGTGAGTAGCGTCATCCAATCCTTTGAGGAAATATTCTTTAAAATTCAAGTGATTCATAGAACAAAAAAGGGTCAGCAGGATTTGTCCTTAGGAGAAGAAAGTAATGCAAACACGCATTCAGAGAGGCAGTCCCGTCCTCTAACCAAATTACCTCAGTTAAACATAGGAAAATTCTCAGGGGAAAATCTAGAAGAATTTGATAGCTTCATTTCTATGTTTAATAAAATAATTCACACACGTGACTCTCTTTCCGACATAGAAAAGTACTCATATCTAGTTTCTTTACTCGAAGGTCCGGCGTTAAAAATAGTTCAAGCAGTGCAATTCAGTGCTCAAAATTATCACATTGCTTACACTCGTTTAACAGATCGGTATCAGAACCCTAGAATTCTTGCAAATCACTATGCGAATAAAATCCTTGATACCAAAACTTTCAACACAGAGAACTTACAAGGTCTTCGCTTGTTTCTTGACCAAATTCACGTTAACGTCCAATCGCTAATAGCCCTTAATCTGACGGATTTATCGGATTTTCTTTGCTTACATATAGGGCTTAGAGCGCTCGATTCCCGTACTAGACAGTTGTTTGAGAACGAGCACGTAAAAGTGAAATCTATTCCTTCCTTCCAAGACTTGATCACGTTCGTTAAAAATAGGTGTTCCGTTCTTGAAATGTCCGACTCATCGTATTCATCAAGTAGGTCACAGATTCAAGCTAATTTTCGCCCGACCCTAGGTCAGACAAGGCGATCCTTTGTTGCTCATGGTGCTAGCTCAGTAGAACGCACACGTGCTAGTTCAGCTCACGCTAAACCTCAGTATTCTAACCCTCAAACCTCTTCTATTGTTTGTCCCTTATGTAAGGGCCCCCATAAACTTTCTCGCTGTAGTAGTTTTCTCAATCAAACCCCTAATGCTCGTCGTGATTTTGTAAAATCTGCTAAACGTTGTTTCGCCTGTTTAGGCACCCATACCCTGTCTTCTTGTTCCTCTACCTTTTCTTGTAACCATTGTAAAAGTAAGAACCATCACACTTTGCTTCATTTCGATGTTTCGCACGCGGTTCCCCAGGCTGGGATCCCGCCTCGCTCTGTACCTAATCCCAGGTGCTTGCCGGTAGTCAAATCCCGGATAACCCTCATTGTTCTTACACGCAAGATGTTGTTTTAACATCCGAGTCAAGTAAGACTCTCTCGTGTAAAGCTAATCCTCCTGTTAGGCACAGCCCAGGTTCGAATCCGGGATGTGTTCGGAAATTTTCATTCCGCTCGTGTCTGTATTGATCTAGGTTCTCAATTAAATCTTATCACCTCCTCTTTAGCTCACAAATTAAATTTACCCAAGCGGTTTTTTTCGACTAAGGTCAGTGGTGTAGGAAACTCGACGCCTTTAACTCCCAAAGGCCTTGTCTCTTGCCATGTAGTACCTTCCCACCAGCTCATTCCTCAAATTTCGTTCGAGGCTGTCGTGCTGCCTTCTATTGCTTCCGTAATGCCTACAGTTCACGTATCTCGTAATTCTATCGATACTTACGGCGATAAATTAGCCGACTCTTTATTTTATAAACCGGGACCGGTAGACATTCTACTAGGTGCTCAGGTTGTGTCCGAAATACTTGATCTAGTACCTACCAGTATGAACAGATCTATATATACTAACACTTATTTGTAACGATACACACTTGTCCTATAGAGTCACAATCCATATTTAGAGGACTCCCCACTGAACATATCATTAACACAAAGCACCATGCATCTGATCATACTCATAACCATGATGTTGTTTGCAGCCACAACAAGATCTAGCCCGTACTGCATAGAGCATACAGATCCCACATGTTTTCCAACTGAGGAAAGTGAATTGACAATTACTATTGGCCGGAAACAATATCTTTTTAAGAAAACATCTGACTCCTCCTTCTGCCCCCTCCTCAAGAGATCAGCTATGTCATATCGCCAATGGATCTGCAGAACTGATCACATCGAAATAGAGTGCGACATTTGCATAACTCATAAATTTGGCAAATCCATTGAAGACGTGGAAACGAGTGATGGATCTATTGGAATCCAATCATTCGATGTCACTGTTGCTACTTGCAATATTTTTCTAATCCATGTTTCCATCTTTCTAAATTCACTGGTCATTGTGCTGGAGGATTCATATTGTATCAAATAAGATTAAAAATAGAAGTCACTCCTATACTGTACTTGATACCGTCCATGGCAGTGTCTTTGCTGGCTTTGACATCAGTATATTTTGGATGTGATAAGAAATACGGTCAGATGGTCAACATGAGAGACTCAAATTGACCCTATAAAATGGACACATGATGGTACACCAAAATTATAACTCCTATGCAGTAGCAAATGCAAACTTTGTTTGGTTCCTAACACATTGCAAGATTTTTATTGACTCATGGAAAAGTTGGGATAAAGTTTAGCATTCCCAAGTCTCACTGTTTATATTTTTAGGTGATTTCTTGTTATAATGTTGTGATATATATATTCTCAATAATTGGTCTCTCTTTTATTGTTGTTTGATTCTCAATTAGTTTTAGATTGTGTTTCCTTATAACTTTTTCTATAAATCAAAAAAAAAAAAAAAAAAAAAAAAAACTTCTTTTTGAACCACCAAAACTGAATGTCAAATCCCCCATCGCATTAGCTATGATTCTATACAACGAAAAACTAGAAAAGCCACCATTATTCCTGTAAAATTTAATATTCACCACAGAAATACCCTTTGTCAGTTATTGCATGCCAAAATGATCTTTCAATTTGGTGTGTGTAGACAGTACTTGAAAAAAAAAAAAAAAAAAAAAAAAAAAAAATACACAGACACCTATTATTAAGGGGAACCCTTCAGTTCTACCTACCGTATTCGGTTATGTTTTGTTCGGTAATATACCTGCTGATCTATCTCTAGACTCAAATCCCGTAGCGTTACTCAACATGCAATCTCTCTTTGTTTCTTCTTGTGAAGAAGACCCTCTCTCGAATCAATTACGTGAATTCTTTGAGTTAGAAAAAATCCCCGAATCGCCTCTGAAACTCAGTCCCGAGGACGAGCAGTGCGAAAAATTCTTCAATGAGACTACCTCTCGCTCTTCTGATGGAAAATATGTCTGTAGGCTACCATTTCGTTCTTCCTTGCCTCCTAATTTAGGTTCCACTCGAACGGTCGCTACGAGCCGCTTGTGGAAGTTAGAAGCGCGGCTGAATAAAAATGAAACATTAAAAAATCTCTATCACGAGAATCTTCAGGACTATGTACACAGTGGTCACATGGAAGTGGCAAGGGTTCCGTCGTCGTACTTACTCACTCATCATGGAGTTCTCAAGGAAACTAGCAATAGCACTAAGTGTAGAGTAGTTTTCAATGCTAGTGAACGTTCTGATTTGAACCAAAGTTTAAACGAGAATCTCATGGTAGGACCAAAGTTACAATCCAACATCGCCGACATTATTTTGAACTTTCGTACTTACCCTATAGCTCTTACGTGCGATATCCGCCAAATGTACAGGTGTATTAATTTGGATCCCCAGGATTGTAAATACCAACATATTCTGTGGCGTTTCAAGTCCTCCGATCCTATCGTTGAGTATGAACTCAAAACTCTCTCGTTTGGTTTATCTTGTGCGCCGTACTTGGCCCAAAGGGTTCTTCAAAAACTAGCTGACGATGAGAGGGTCCGCTTTCCCCATGCCGCTCAAGCGGTAAAGAATTCCGTCTATGTTGATGATTTTGTTTCTGGTAGTTACAGTGTTCAGGAGGCTATCAGTTTTCAGAGGGAGCTAACCGATTTGTTGGCTTCGGGCGGGTTCTCTCTGAGAAAATGGGCTAGTTCCAACCCTAATGTTCTTAAAGAATTAGAAGTTGATCATCTCGAAAAACCTCACAAGTTGGGAAACGCTGATTCTATCAAAATTTTAGGTTTGCAGTGGGATCCCAATCACGATTCATTTTTCTATGTTGTGTCTCCCGAAGTTAAAGATAAGATTACTAAGCGAGATGTTCTCTCCCAGATAGCACGGATTTACGATATTCAAGGGTTCTTGAGTCCCATAACCGTATGGTTGAAAATTTTCATGCAAAAACTCTGGCTCTTAGGTTCTACTTGGGACAGTGCTTTAACCCCAGATCTTGATAAAGAGTGGAAATCTGTCATTCAGGAACTTCCCCTACTTAACGATATAAAAATCCCTAGATATGTCAACACCTTTAAGTCTCAGTCGGTAGATTTAGTAGGATTCTGTGACGCTTCCGCCGCAGCCATGGCGGCAGTGGTATACCTGCGAGTTACTGTTCAAGGGGGGGAGGTCCTCTCGTATTTAGTTCGTGCCAAGACGAAGGTGGCGCCTATAAAAACTCTAACAATCCCCAAGTTAGAACTGTCCGCCGCTCTTTTGTTGGCAAATTTGCTAAAATCTCTTAACGCTTTTACACAGACGTTAAAAATATCTCACACATACTTGTTCTCCGATTCTACTATTGTGCTAGGTTGGCTTAAAACACCCCCTTACCTTCTTAATACATTTGTCTCCAATAGAGTTCAGCAAATTTTAGAAAGTACAGACCCGACTGCTTGGTTTCATATCAAGAGTGGGGAGAACTCTGCAGATTTAGCTAGCCGAGGTTGCTACCCATCAAAAATAATTTCAAATAATTTATGGTGGCATGGTCCTACATTTCTTCTGTTACCCTTCTCTCAATGGCCATGTACATCTTCTCAAGAGATTACAAGTTCTTCGGCAGAATTACCTGAATTGAAATCGATCGCTCTTTCTCTAAGTACCCAATACGCAGGTAGTGAGTATCTCTCGCAGTATCTATCGAAGTTTTCCTCATTGATAAAGCTTCAACGTACAATCGCTTGGATTTTACGTTTTGTTCATAATACACAGAAACATATTCGAGCGTATCGTATTTCAGACACTTCATTGTTAGCTAGCGAGATGTCTCAGGCTCTATCCCTATGCATTAAGTTAACACAGCACGAGTATTATCAAGCTGAACTGGTTTCCCTGGCAAAGGGACAAGCCATCAAAGGGGCACTAGTACACCTCTCGCCTTTCGTTGCGGAGTCGGGGCTGCTATCAGTAGGGGGGAGATTGAGAAATGCGCTTCTTTCTTCTTCAAGCAAGCATCCGACTTTAATTCCTAGGGAGAGTCACCTCGCTACTTTGATTGTTGACCATTTTCATATTCACTCGCTTCATGCGGGACCTCAACTTGTTCAATCTCTTGTTCAAAAGCAATATTGGATCCCTAATATAAAGTCCCTAGTCCGAAAGCGCATTTTCAAATGCATGCGTTGTTTTAGGCTTCAGGCCAAACCGGCCGCGCCTTTCATGGGTAACCTTCCGAAGAATCGTTTCGAACAGGGTCGACCTTTCTTACGGGTCGCTCTAGATATGGGCGGTCCCTATTTATTGAAAGATGGAAACCGTCGTAATAGTCCCGTAATTAAAGCTTACATAGCGCTCTTTATCTGTATGAGTACGAAGTGTGTACATCTAGAACTTGTCACCTCTTTCTGTACGCAGGCCTGCTTGGCTGCTTTAGATAGGTTCATCTCTCGTAGAGGTTTACCTTCACATCTTATCAGTGATAACGGTACCAATTACCGAGGGTCGGCTAGACATATTTCGGAAGTTCAAGCTTTTCTCAAATCATCTCAGTCCCATATTCATAAGTTTCTGGCCGACAAAAATATCGCGTGGTCGTTTCACCCCCCAGGTGCCCCAAACTTTGCGGGCTTAGCTGAGGCAGGCATCAAAAGTACAAAATTCCATTTAAAGCGTGTACTCACAGATCAAGCTCTTAGGTACGAGGAGTTCTACACTCTACTTGTGAAGGTAGAAGCGACTCTTAACTCGAGACCACTTTATGCTCTGCCTTCGGCCCCAGACGATGGCTTTGATTATTTGTCCCCCGGACATTTCCTTATCGGAGCCCCGCTTCTAGCCCGGCCCGATTATGATTTAACAAATGAAAATATTTCCCCGTTACAAAGATGGAGTTTGATAAACCAGGCGTTCCAAAGTTTTTGGAACCGCTGGTCCAAAGAATATTTACACACACTGATTCATCGTCCCAAATGGACTAAACAAACAGTGAACTTTAGGATAGGTGATTTAGTGCTCATAACTTCAGAAAATAACCCGCCTTTGAAATGGCCTCTTGCGCGTGTCACAGCAGTCCATCCCGGCTCAGATGATATTGTACGCGTTGTCACTCTTAAAACTGCGACAGGGTCCTTAACCCGCGCGGTTAATAAGTTAGTTCTTTTACCTATTGCGGATTGAAGGCTCGGCGAAATATTTTTTAAGCTTCTCTAGTGTCTGTCGTTTTTTTTGGGTTAATGGAAAATCGCATACTGCCATTATGGATTTTTCTCTTAGCAAAAGTGAAGCCAATGTTTAACCCTTTGAGCACAAGGAAGATTAACCCTCATGCGTCTTAAAATTTGTCAATTTTAGGGGGGAGAATGTTCCGTTTCCGATAGTAGATAATTAAATTTGGTTGGATAGGAACCCCCGGTATACTATTATCAGTGTTACGTAACGACAGACACCGGACTTACCCCCTCCACATTCAGTAAACTCTCTGACCCGAGATGTAAGCTCAGCGCTCGGCCCCAGTCACTTACCTTTACCAAGAGAGACCACACATCCCATCTCCACGCACGCGTCCATCCCCGGGGACCCCAAGCGACGCTTCTCCACGTGAGTGACCACTGACCAAGAGCCATCCCGGTAAGAGAGTTTATTTCCCTTTTATACCTTGTACATTTCCCAAAGAAAAATTGGAACCAGCACCCCAACACAAATATTAAATACTCATGCATTCATTAAACCTCACCATCTTACTATGGATGGTGTCCATTTGCAAAGCAAGGTAAAATATTGGCTGGTAGACAAACTTATCGCCATGGTAAATAGTTCCAACAATTCTCTCAAAAGTAAAGAATTATATTTGGGTTTTAAAAAATCAAAAGTAATCAACACACATACTCGGAGAGAGGATACATTTGAACAATACCAGCATAGAGAAAAATTGAAAAACAAACAGCAAAACCAATACCACCAAAAAACAAAACAACATCAGACACCACAATACACGATAAGCAGAAATAATCCATCACTACAATATTCCCAACAACAAAAACAACACCATCTTCCTTACCAACGTGAGGAACAGAAACAATATAATCTAAATCAAAAACAAAACCAAAATCAGCAACAACACACAAGCCTACATAAATGGCAACTACAGATTCCACAATATAGCCAACAACAACAAGAAAATCAAAATCACTACTACCTTCATCCCCCACTACCCCATTATGACCCTCACCCCCCACTACCACATAATGACCCATACCCTTTTCAACCTCATCATGACCCTCACCCTATCCAACTTCATCATGACCCTCACCCTATCCAACTTCATCATGACCCTCACCCTATCCAACTTCATCATGACCCTCACCCTATCCAACTTCATCATGACCCTCATCCTATCCAACTTCATCATGACCCTCACCCTATCCAACTTCATCATAACCCTCATCCCCCACTACCTCATCATGACCCTCACCCCCCACTACCTCATCACGACCCTCACCCTTTACAACCTCAACACAACACCAATACCTCACAACATCATCACAACCTTCATCCCTTATTACCTCATCACAACCCTCAACCTTCATTAGTAAATAATACTCCAAATTTTGTATAGATATTGACAAGTCCCGAATAGAGATGCCCACAACCAATGGCTCTAATTTTACTAACTCTAATGGTCCTAATAGTAGATGTACATCAACTCCAGAAAAATACCACTACCAGAAAAATACCATTACCAAACAACACGATACTCAACAAACTAAACCTAAACAATTACAAATATTTTACCAAAATGTAAACAGCATTAGAAGAAGAACCAATACTTTTTACCTTAATGTTCTAAGCGAAAATTACGACTGCATTGCAATCACAGAGACATGGTTGATAGAAAGCGTACAAAACAATGAAATAATTTACCAACGATATGACCTATATAGAATTGACAGAGATGAAAAAATCACAGGTAAAGAAAGGGGAGGTGGTCTTCTTTTTGGTATTAAAAAATCGATTAAAAGTAAAAAAGTTAATCATCTTAGCTCTTGTTCCCCAACATATGAAAACTTAATGGTCACATGTAACTTCTACGGAGAAAATGTTAATATATGTGTTTGTTATTTCCCTCCCCCAGTCAATAGCAGTACAATAGAGAATTTCGTAAATACCTTGTGTAGTGAACCAGAACTTTTGAAAAACCGCATTTTGTTTTTAGGAGATTTTAACATACCAGAATATGACTCAAATAATCTAAACTTAAATATACCTACCATAGCCCATCTCAATAATCTTACTAGTTTTTTCAACCTTGAATCTTTCAACACATTTAAAAATATAAATAATAGAACTTTAGATTTATGTCTTTCAAATTTTACTAAATATAAAATAGGTAGACGAAAGGTGGCAGACATGGCCATTGAAAAAACAGACGGGCTTGTTCAACCAGTTAATCACCACCCCCCACTACTTATTACTATAAAATTACACAATCCTGACCCCAAAACTAATTACACTCCAAAACCACAAAGTCAAGTAATTAGGTACAACTTTAATAAAGCTGACTTAACAAAATGCTGTAAGGACATTGAAAAAATAAATTGGGATCTAGAAATAGGGCCAAACTCAGGTAAATCTCCTGATGAGATACTAAACATTTTTTACCATCACATGAACCAAATAAAAGAAAAACATGTCCCCAAAATAAAAAATAACAATAAAAAATTCAAATTCCCCATTTGGTGGACTTTTGAATGCAAAAAAATATTTAAAAGAAAAGAACGCCTACGTAAAATAAAAAATAAATCCCAAAAACAAACTAAAGAATATAAAACATTAAGAAAACAAATAAAAAAACAAATTAAAGCAGACTATCAAAAATATATCAATGATGTGGTGAGCAAAATCAAAGTAGACAGTAAACATTTCTGGAAATTCTATAAAAACAAGAAAGCCCTATCTAAAAAAGACACATTAACATACAATGGAATAGAAATTACTGACCCTCAAAATATTGCTGACTCGTTTGCCACTCATTTCTTCAGTGCTTACAACCATGCCACTCCACCTAACGTCCATACAACCGAAACATCAGACATTATATCATACATACACATAGATGAGATCACAGAAAAAGATATCGAATCTGAAATAAAAAATATGGACACCAACAAACCAGCCGGAACAGATGAAATACCCCCTATTTTCTTAAAAAAAAATTTAAAATCTGTTATAATACCACTTACATACATTTTTAACTCAGCCCTAAAAAACTCTCTATTTCCCACTAAACTAAAAGAGGCTATAATAACCCCGGTACCTAAGAAATCTCCCACTGAAATCTCAACATTCAGACCTGTTTCAAACCTGAATGCAATAGCAAAGATATTAGAAGGTATTCTTTACTCAAAAATCTCTAATCATGTTTTCTCCATCATATCAAAAAATCAGCATGGTTTTGTTGCCGGTAGATCAACAGTGACAACCCTTGTTGAATTCTGCCACTATACCTCAACAACAATGGCTGAAAACAGTCAAGTAGATGTTATCTACACAGATATACAAAAATGTTTTGATCAGATTTTTCATACAACCATCATAAATAAATTAAGGTCCTCAGGATTTTCACCTCCCCTTGTAACTTTTCTCAATACCTATCTGACTAACAGAATAAACCGCGTCATTTGGACAGACATGGAGGGACATAATAAGTACTTGTCACATTCTTTCAGTCCTCCATCTGGAATTGGTCAGGGGTCGAAGTTGAGCAGCCTCATCTTCATTCTTGCATATGATGACCTAAAACATCACATATCTCACTCAGAATATAAACTTTATGCTAATGACATTAAAATTTACAGAACAATCAATAAGACGAGTGACTGTGACTTACTACAAAAAGATCTCGATTCTCTACATCTTTGGCTAAACTCTATTGGACTCCATTTTCACCCAGACAAGTGTGCCAAAATGACTTTCACATACAAAAAACATAGAATTGTACACACATACAACATTGACAATACCCCTCTACAAGAAAAATCATTAATCACAGATCTTGGTGTTGTAATAACTAACAATTTATCTTGGAATGAACACATTGAACATACAACTAAAAAAGACTACTCTATCCTAGGCTGCATAATACGCCACTGTGACCCCATAGACGACATGGACGCTATACTCCTTCTGTATAAATCCTTAGTGCGTTCCATACTTGAATACGCCTCTGTTGTATGGTGTCCTCAAACCCAAATAAATAGAAAAAAAGTTGAGATCATCCAGAAAAAATTTGTTAGGTACCTTTTCTGCAAGCTAAATGGTTTCTACCCAAAGTACCCTAACTACATACCCTACAATTCATTAATAGAAAACATTCCTATAGACTCAGTCCAATCAAGATTTGACCAAAACCAAGTTCTATTTCTACAAAAAATACTAAGTAGCAAAATAGATAGTCCCTACATTCTCTCCAATCTCAACATTCATGTACCAAAACCTAGATTACGTCCCAACATCTCTACCTTTTTTAGTATTCCAATATCAAAAAATAACCATCATTTAAAATCTCCCATTAACCATATAATGCACCATTATAATACATTAAATCCTAAACCTGACATATTTTCATATAATGTTAGGAATAATGTACCTAATTATAAGTTTCGTTTTTAGTATAAACATTTCAGTTATTGCTGTGCTTCGAACCACTTAAGGTCGAAACACAGTGTTGAAATTACGATTAAAAAAAGAAAAAAAAAGTTCTCCTCTAAATCTACATCTTCTTAATATATAAATGTCAAAGTCACTGACTGATCATCGCTCTACAGCCCAAACCGTAATACCTAGCGAGCTGAAATTTGGTAGGTAGCTTTGTCTTATAGTCTCGATGTGCAATAAGACGGGATTTTTCGAAATTCCCACTACAAAACATGCCATTGGCGAACAAGGATTTTTTGCTTACACGGCCTCGGCCCGCAAAGCGGGCGACAGCCCGCTAGTAATATAATATATATTATTACACTACCGGTCAAAAGTTTGGGTACAACTATGTTTTTTTCCCTTTTGAGGAGTGAAAGGTCATTTAAATTACCAAAGAGCCATCAAAACTGAAAGTTCATGTTCTTATCTATTAAATAAATTTAAATTACTCCACACGTATGAAGTACAATGTACATGTACCTGCGGAAATTGACCCTTGTTAATGTATAGCTGTAAACATGAGACTGCATTTCTGTTTATATCTGCAGTTTGTAGGTATATTTTAGGCATAGGTATCTATTTTAGGATTATATTTTCTTATGAGTAATACCTCTGATATTATTTTAGTATCAGATAAGTGGTTGAAAGTGATTCATTGTGTTGATTTTAAGTTGAAAGTCAAGCGTTCCAATTTGCGTCAAGTGTCTAAGTAAAGTGCCTAATTTTTTTTATAGAAAGTGTTAAAATGGCTCCTTATTGTCAAATTTCAATGGAAAAGAGATCTGCCATAGTAGCATTGCGCGAAGCTGGGCATTCTCTGCGGGAAATTGCATCTCTTCAACGTGTCTCACTGCATGGAGTTCAAAAAACCTTGCAGCGTAATGAAGAACGCGGAACTTTGAGTGACCTCCCAAGAAGTGGTAGGCCAAAATGCACTTCCAAACAAGAAGACAAATTCGTCCGGGTCACATCCAAGCGAGATCGCTTTAAAACAGCGACTCAAATTCGTTCTGAGCTGCTTGAAATGAGAACTGCTGATGTTTCAGTTTCTACCGTCCAAAGGCGTCTTCGTGATGCTGGTCTCAAAGGCTGTGTGGCAGCAAAAAAACCTTTGCTGCGGCCTATAAATAAAAGAAAAAGACTAGCATGGGCCAAGAAACACAGCAACTGGTCACAGGACCAATGGAAACGTGTTCTCTTCACTGATGAGTCCAAGTTTGAAGTCTTCGGATCCAAAAGGAGAAAATTCGTTCGGCGTGCAGCGGGAGAACGCATGCTTCCTGCCTGTGTGCAGCCTGCGGTGAAGCATGGAGGTGGTTCCCTCATGGTGTGGGGTTGTTATGGAGGCAATTCAGTAGGAGACATTGTTCGTATCAATGGAATAATGGACTCCAAAGTGTACCATGGCATCCTGGTGCGGCATTTGGTACCATCTGGACTGAGACTTATCGGCCGTGGATTTGTCTTACAGCAGGATAACGACCCTAAACATGCCTCAAAATTGTGCAGAGACTATGTAGCCAAAAAAGAGCGTGAAAATATACTGCAAAATATGATCTGGCCTCCTCAAAGCCCCGACTCTAACCTTATAGAGTTGCTTTGGGATCACGTGGACCGTTGTGTACGCCAGCAGCACATAACCAGTCAGAATCACTTGTGGGAGGTGATACAAGAGCAGTGGAGAGCGATTGGCGAAGAAACCCTGAAAAAACTTCTTGAAAGGATGCCGCGAATATGCCAAGCAATAATCCGTGCAAAAGGGGGTTATTTCGATGAAAAGAATGTTTGAGCGATTGTAATGAAAAAACAATGTTCAATATCATAAATATATTGTCTGCAAAATCTTAAAAAATTTATTTTTCATTACTAATATTTTTTATTCTTTTAAGAAGCTTTAAAAATTTATTTTGTGAGGAAACTTTTCAAATTTTGAGGTGTACCCAAACTTTTGACCGGTAGTGTAGCTTAGGGGATTATTGTTATTTTACATTTAAAATTGTAAAAAGAAAATATTCATTTCAATTCAAGATCTCCATCTTGAAGAGAGCTCTTCAATTATGACTTCAAGGCAACATTATTTCATCAAGTCCCAACAGTTTAAAATCAAGAGAAGAGTATGTTGTTGCTGTTGTTGTTAACCTTTGCGTCTACATCATTGATCACATTGTTTCTAGGTCGAGAGAAGCAGCTGCTTCAAGGGGGTAGAGAAGAGTATGTAAAATGCCCCTCTTGCAAATTTTCATACCGGAAAACTTCAATTGGAAGACATTCAAGAAGATGTTTCAATCCCCAAGGTTTAACAGGACAGAAAAGAAAATTCAAAATATCTTATTTAAAATGAAATTTTGATAAAAAGTATTCTAATTCAAATGATCCAAGATATAAGTTATGGAATTATATCAAAGGATGAATTAATACAACAATTTGGTTCGAGGCTTCTTTTTAATAACTAGAAAGAAACCCATGAGGGAGCTAGGTCGACATATGTATCAGTTAAAAAAAATGGAATAAATTCCCTGTGAATGGCCATTTCACCTCAGAACTACTGTAAAATAATTGAAGCTGTGAAAGTCATATGTGGCTTTGATCCAATAAAAAATAGCTTCAAGGTGGGATCATTGCGCACAAAAATTGGTTTCTCACTGAAGGAATATTTAAACTTGATGCAGCATATGATGAAGATATCCGATTTGGACAAACTGAAATGCTTTCGATATGATGAGTCAAGTCAAATTGGGGGTGCTGCAGTTCCACAGCTCCTTAGCGCAAGCCGCTCCTGTTTTACTCACAAACTTTCTGCCACTTTTCTTTGCCCTGTGAAGGGTCAAAGATCTATTATAAAAGCAAGGTGAACGTTTTAAACTTCACTGTTGACTATCTGAAAACTAACCATTGCTTTTGCTATGTCTGGGATGAATCACAAGCAAACAGAGGTGTCAACAAGCTAGGATCGTGTGTGTTAAAATTCCTGCAGGCGAGAGAATACCCTGACAAGCCTCAATAAGTAATATTTTACGGCAACAATTGTGCAGGTCAGCAAAAGAACCGCCACAGGATTGCTTTGTACAACTACATGGTTCAAAACCATAACTGCCTGTCAATTACACACAAGTACTTAGATCAGGTCATTCTCAAAGCAAGGGCGATTCTTCTCTCTCTCACAGATAGAACAGAAATGCAAAAGGCAACTAAGTGGACCCATGTACACTCTTAAATCCTTTGTATCATGGTATCATTTTTATATTGTAAACAAACTTACATTCACAAATAATATCAACGACGTAAAAAAGATGCCATCTCATTACTGTAGAGCGAGTTCTACTAGATTTTACTTAGAACCCATCATTCAAAACCGCACTCAGCTGTTCAATCTTTACAAAGAACATTCTGAAGATAACTCTAAATTTTGACTGTGCACAACCAGTTTCTTTCAAATGTTCAAGGATAAAAATTTGTCTCTCTTTCAACCTAAAAAAGACAAATGTGACACATGCAGCTCCTATGAAACCAAGAATATTAGTGAAATTGAGTACAAGGAACACATAACCGTGAAAGATGCAGCCCGCACGGTAAAAAACACAGATAAAGAAAAGGCAACTTCAGGTATTTGACATGTCTTCACGTCAGATGTTCAAGCTTTGAAACTGAACTAATAACTCAGTGAAGATTATATCAACAGAGCACCCACACTCTTTCTAACCAATTAAATAAACTTTTTCACTGAAATAATAACTCAGTAGTGAAGATCAACAGAGCACCCACAGTCCCACACTCTTTATAACCAATAAATAAACTTTTTCACTGAACTAATAACTCAGTGAAGATCAACAGAGCACCCAACACTATCTAACCAATAAAATAAACTTTTTCACTGAACTAATAACTCAGTGAAGATTATATCAACAGAGCACCCACACTCTTTCTAACCAATAAATAAACTTTTTCACTGAACTAATAACTCAGTGAAGATCAACAGAGCACCCAACACTATCTAACCAATTAAATAAACTTTTTCACTGAACTAATAACTCAGTGAAGATTATATCAACAGAGCACCCACACTCTTTCTAACCAATAAAATGAACTTTTTTCACTGAACTTATAACTCAGTGATGATTCTTACATCAAGAAGGAAAATATACCATTTTACAATAACAACCTTTCAAAATAGGAAATAAGAAAAAAAAAAAAAAAAAAAAAAAAAAAAAAAAAAAACAAGCCCTTTTGTTAGAGTGAGATCCAAGGAAAAAAGAAAATATTTTTAATTATTCATCAGTAAATTAAAAAAATAAAGCAGAGCATAGCTCATTTAGTACAGTAATCAGGTGTCCCCGCACATAGGGTGGACAGTTAATATGAACTTAGCTCTTTCTGATTTATGTTAAATTCAAACTATGATTGTAGTACCATAAAATGAAAAAAAAAAGAAGTTTAATACATCATTTATAATTGCACAGGACTTAAAACTAGAATGTATATTTTTGAAATTAATAAAAATATTATGACAAAAAATTACACATTATTAAGGTTCTCCTGAAAAGTTAATGTTTTGTCTTTAAGCTTTTCTAGCACTCATTAGTGTTGAAAGATTTTTATTAAAGTGACCAATGCATCAGTGAATAAAACAGAGATTCAAAGATTTATCAAAAACTTTATTAGTTTTATTTACAGTAAGAATATTATGTAGGTACATGGAATATTAACAAAGTGAAATTATAAAAATAAAACATGAACAAAACAGTGATGCTACTGCCTTCAGTATTCTCTTCTGCACCACTCTTGATGAAGGAGACAATTTATAGGAATGATGTACATAAAAAGAAGAAAATAAAATCATTTATACAGGGTGGGGCAAAAGTCTGGAAACCCCTGAATAACTTTCGAATGGCTTCTTCGGTAAAATTAAAAAATTGAAAGGTAAACCGGGCTAATAAGACCTTCTTTTAGAGTGGGGTCGATTTTTGTTACCGGCCCCCCTGGCCCCGACATGGGGGCCGGTAAAAAAAATGGGTCCCATTCTAATATAAGGTCTAATTACCAAGGATTACCGTACACAATTTTAAATTTACTGCGAAAGCCATTTTGAAAGTTATTCAGGGGTTTCCAGACTTTTGCCCCACCCTGTATATTAGGTGTTGGGGGAGGGGGGTAAAAAAATAGCAAGGGGGTCTATACAATTATACAATCTTTCTTTCTTAGTTAGGGCTTGTTAACAATTTGAAGCAGACATTTAAATAATATGTCAGTGTCATGGTTATCATTGAATAATAGACATCGTTTATCAAAAGTTGAATTTTATTTTAAAATTTGAACCGGAACAGCAGGAACATATTTATATGTTTGGGCCATTTGATTGGTTGAAGAAGAAAATATAACAAGGTCATTTCAGAGATCAACAGAAGTGAAATTTCTGTAATCAGCTGTATTTGTGTAGGTCTTCTCGGATTGAGCTCATCTCATTTCAAAAATAAATTTAAAATGCAGATTCAAAATTTGGTGCTCTCATTTAAAATTCCATGATGAAAAGAATGCAGACTGAGAACTAATCAGAAGCTAGAACAATCCGTTTTTCCAAAAGGAACTGATGATGGGTTCTTCACTTACAAAAAAACACCGTGTTTTTCGAAAAATGTTAGTTCCAAAGGATTCTTCAAGATAGCGCCAGTAGAGTTTTGCTCTCGCGAAACGGAGTTGGCGTATTTTTTGTGATATACGCCAAAGGTAGAAAAAAAGTAAAAGCGCCAAAATTTAAAAATTCAAGAACATAAACAGAAAGCATAAAAACAAGAAAAGCTAATGTACCCAAAGCTACCAACGTCTTGAAATTTTTATCGAAATTTCTACAGGGTACGGCAAAATATTTTAACTCTTATTGCTGAAGTTACCAAAGAGGTACTAATAATACATACCTCAGTCACAAGATTTTTTTAACTAAGATGTTTTTTTCTCGCAGAGTAAATATAATCCCACTACTAGCAGAAGTCATTTGCGTTCTATTTTTATGATATAAATTTTTAAATCAATTTTGTAATTTTTATAAACTTACACGCGCACTAAAACTTTTTTTATTATTGTTGCAAATACAATTGACTGTAATTTAAGGCAAAATAACTCGATTATAATCTAACGGCACGCAGTCAGATCCGACATTGAAGGAACCAAAAGGTCTGTTGTAATCGTCTGTCGTAATCTTAGTTCCTTCAATGTCGGATATGACTGCATGCCGCCATCTATAACATTCAATATTATTTGCAACAAGAATATAAAAAGTTTTAGGGCGCGCGTAACTTAGTAATAATTACAACAACAAAAATATTTTACAAATAGTATACAATTATATAATCATAATTCCGTGTCCGTGAGATAGGTATTGATACCTAAATCACGGTGGTGAGAGGATTATATGGACGCCCAAATCCAATGTCTAGGCTCCTTTCATGTCCATAGTATACAATTGATCACAAGCTAGATTACGACAGACCTTGGTTCCTTGACATTCGTATATAATATATATATGACTGCGTCCCGCCAGGTTTAAAGCAATAATCTTTTAGGGCGATCCGAATTTTGTTGAAACAAAATTCGATTTCGATGATTTTAAATTTATGCACAAAAATAGACCAAGTGCCATGCGCGATCTCCAAAACATTAATCTCAGCGACTTCACTTTACCTCATCGCCCTCATCGGCAAGTTAACAGATGAAGAAATATAAAAAAAATGAAGCTGGGAAGCAATGACTGTAGTAAAGTAAAAGAGAAAAAGGGATAGTTTAATGAGAATTAAAAATGAATTATTCTAGAGAATTTTTCGTAAATAATGTTTATGGTTGTTTGTTGAACCCTGTTGAATAATTAAATTCGTTGTTTATTTCTATAGAGTAAAGATTATTATATTTAATTATTTGACAAATGATCAAACACCAAATACGCCTCAATTTCACATAATGAAGGTTTTTTTTTAAATTACCGCCACAATTTTGTTTATATTCTTGCCAATCCCTGATTTTGCAAAAAGTAAGCGTATTTCGAGCGAAACGCTGATTTTGAGGTTAGGTGGTTTGTGTTTTTGGTAAAAGTGAAGAATCGACTGTGAGCCCCTGACTCAGTTGATTTTGGAGAAACAGATGTTCCTCTGTTTGTTTACATTTTGAGAAAACAGTTTGTTTTATTAAGACTGTTTGCTCTGTTCCTTTCAAAATGTATGATAAAATTTGATTAGAGATAGTGATGATATGCTTGGAAAGTGGGTCGTTCCTTCGGCCTTTAAGAGAAAAATATAGCTTTGTCAAGAAAAGTGCTAATTGTTATAGCATCATGCTCACTACTAATGAGTTCAGCTAGAGGGGCTATTGATCCTTTTACTTAAAAAGTCAATGCGTAATACAAGATTGCTTATCAACTTTGTTTACCGGTACTAGTAGCGACTATATGCAGAACTACACCATTTTCCTTATTTGCCGATTCTTTTTGAGCTGCTTTGAACAGATCATGTCGTTGCACACATGTGACATTACTCCTGTTATGAGGTGCTATTACTCCTTTCACTTGAAAGTGCAGTGCGTCATATAAGATTCGCATGTCCACCGTGCTCGCACTACACAAGAGAACAAATTTTTTTAACAATCCTACCACATTATCCAATCCTATTTCTCCCTGTGACCCGGTAAAAGTGCCTGATTCTTCCATCTCCTGTTGCTCCTAAAACCTTTCAGAATAGTTCCAACACAAATCAAAATACTACTGTTGATCTTTGTCTGACTATCACTAAAGCCAAATAACCTTGGTCATCTAATAATTTGCTAAAAGATCACTAAACAGCCATATCACAAAAATAACAACGTTAAAATTAAATTGTAACTTTGAAAATCACGTTTATTTTTTTGAATATTTGTTAGGTTTTCAAGCAGTGTTGCCAATAACGCAAGTCCGTCACCAATTCGTCATAAAAGCCGTATTTAGCCGTGTTTTTTTTATATGTATAACTAAAGTTTACCAAAATCCAAATCCTAATCCATTCTGGTAAAGTCTAGTACAGTTACCCCCACCACAATTTTTATAACTTACTCAAGTCAAACGAGAGTACGGTCCGAATGCTACCAATATGTAAACATTCGGGGAAGTAAACATTCTCAATTACAATTCAATAAATTTCTGATTTTCTTCAAAACATTATATAAAGAGAGTGCTTCCAAAGCCGAACACGGTTGCTTTTATTTTTTTGGATGTCAGCCGAACAGTTTCATTATTCGCGGAATTTTGCTCATGCTTATGTAATACTTATTTTGACACTCGTTCTCAACTGTTGGGTAGCGATGCGGTATAAGCACGTCGCTTATGACGCGCGTGTTGAGGGTATGTCTTCAAATCATGCTCTCGTCAATTTTTTTTTTTTAATTTTTTAAACTGATGTAACATTTTTTTTATTAATGATTTTTTCTTTTATTATTATTATAATTTTTAAACTAAAATAATAATTATTTTTATGAGACTTAATGGGCAAAGGTAGGGTTAGGTAAAGTTAACGAGGTGAAATTGCACGATAGATCACTGACTTCAGTTTGTTGGGTAGGATGGTTGGGTGAGGGGCTTAGGTTAGGTTGAAATTAGTGCAGGTGGTTAGGCCGGCTCGCGCAGCGACCCGGTCTAACCCTGCACTAATTTCAACCTAACCTAAGCCCCTCACCCAAGCTATCCTAGCTGGCTAACGAAACACAACATTTAGACTGAAAAATTAATAGTAATTCCGCGAATAATGGAACTGTTCGGCTGACATCCAAAAAAATAAAAGCAACCGTGTTCGGCTTTGGAAGCGCTCCCTTATATAAAATAAAATTCTGAATGATTTTGCCCTAATATCTAATATGTAAAAATAAAAATGGCTTAGGATGGATCCTCTGTAAAAAAGAAAAGAAAAATAAAACAAATGATTTATTTATTTATTATAATATTATATTTATTATTATTAATATACACAATATTTATAAGTAAATTATTATACACATGATATTTCGATATTTAATCATTTTTCTTTTTGAAACTTCCTCTGCTGCTCCCACTGATCTGGCCGTTTGTTGTATGTATGAGTCTGCCAAAGTATTGGTGCAAGTGCAGTCCCAAACAAGCATTTTTCCACATGATCATGTGACCATGGGACCCTGGGGAAGCGAGACGAAAGAGTTTGTGCGAGACGTTGGGAGAAAATTGGTGCATATAACGGGAGATCCCAGATCAAAAATCCACCTGAAACAGCGACTTAGCCTGGCGGTGCAGCGGGGGAATGCAGCAAGTATGCTTTCGGCTCTTCCCTCAGCTGAGTTTGTAGAAGTCTACGATCTCTAATTTTATTATTGTTTTATTTACATTTAAATATATTATAAATATCTAGTCCATGTTCATTTTCTACGACCAGACAGCCATTATACACATTATTTATAAGTAAATCGGGAAATAATACAGAATAACTTAAAGTAATAAACAGATCAGCAATTTTGAAACATAAAGTAATGAGCAGTGAGAACTGAAAAATAACTCGACATCAACAAATTACAAATCACAACATAAACAAAAACAAATTAATAAAATGGCGATTTTCTAGTAAACTCTGGTAAAATTCTATGGAAGAGAGATTTTTTCTCTTCCCCGAAAACTGGAATAAATTTTACTAGAGTTTACCAGAAAGGAGGGGAAATTTCCTAATCCAATAAAAAAACAGAAATATTCCAAAATGTAAACTCTAGTAAAGTCTGGTTGTATAAAAAAACACGGCATTTTTCTTACCAAAGTGTATTCAACTGGAATAAAATGGACAAACTGGAAGAAAGCATAGATTTAGAAAATAGATATCGCACAGTTGACACAGGATTGATATCGATTTTGAGAGAGAGATTGAGAGCACTCTGGTGAGCATTTTGGGCGCTATAAGGGCAAAACATTGGAAATTTTACATTAATTATTATGGAAAAATCCGACCCTTTTGTAGTTTCCTAATTTACTAATTTTCTTTTCTCTCTATAATTTTACGCGAGGTAATTTTTTTAAATCTACACTTTCTAATTTTCAAGATGGTAATTTTTTGCTGCGCGTATGGCTGTACCAACCGATATAATAAGAATTCTGAAATACAATTCCATAAGTAAGTAGTCTTAACATTCTAGTATTTTTGTTTATTCCCAAGGAAATACAATAAATTGAACTTAATTCACCTTTCAATGTATTTTAATCATAGTTTGGGGTATTTTTTTTTTTTTTTAATTTTTTTTTTTAAAGATGAGCGTTTCACAGCCTTTTTTATTTCATAGCCGTGAAACAGGAGCTACTGTAGGTGCTTGTGGTCTGTGTTGTAGCCTGCCCATCCCGTAGTATGCCTTTGTTTACAAACAATTGTAAACAAATTAAGAATACAAATTTTTGTCGGCACGGGGGATCAAACCCGGGACCTTCCGCATGGCAAGGGTGCTTAACTACTGAGCTAATCGCGCGCTCGCGATTAGTCATAAAACGATTTATAAGCATAATAATATCCAGAAGCTATCTTTGAGGATTTTAAGCACCCTCTGGAGTGGTATGAACGTATTTTTCCATTGTAAAGGTCTCAGGTAGTATAATAATTGAGTGAATCCTTCGTAAAAATATCGTGGACTGATAACGATAGCTGATAGTGATAAAATTAAAACGTAAAAATCTGTTTCAATTGCTCTTATTTAAATTTTCCTGCGAAAAAATATCGAAAAAGAGAGGCTTAAAAATTTGGCAATATTTCGACAATGAAAATATTAAACCACAAAAAAAATACTGTGAACGGCGAAGAAAAGTCCACATAACCGAATTTGTTTCAAGAAGTATTCATAAAATTGTATGGTTTGATCAGTAATCAAAGAAGAAAATCGCTAAAATTACATTGGAAGCAGGGAATTGTGTTTTTTTTTTGCCCTTACAGGTTCACGGCAACGCTGTAAACACAACTTAAGCCTGGCTTCAGATGGATTTACACAGGGAACATAGGGAATTGTTTATCTATTTGTTGAATCTATGGAAGTTAATTATAGGAAAATGTTATAATATAATATGATCTCAGTGGATCTCAGTGAGGAAAACACATTTCCAATTTCCATTAATTAATAGTTTATTCCGTTGGTTTCTGAAGTTTTACCTTTTTTTCGTTGTTTCTTCTTGTGGGCATCGAGTTCTCATTCTCATTAGTTGTATTGTCGATCATCTGGTTTCTGTCTGCTTGTGAGTTGCCGGTTGCTAATAGGTTGGAGTTGGATTCCAATGTTATTTTTTTAAGTTCAACCATTTGTGCATCTTCACTCGATTCCGTTTATAGCTTACATTGTTATTGTCGCTGCTGTATTCCGAACAGACCCAGTCCCTGGGTGAGAGACACTATCTTGGTCTATTCCTCCTATGTGCTGGGCTTTTATGGATGGTTTCTGTGCTATCCTGTCTTTTGTAATGGATCAATGTAACACCTTGTCTCAAGCTGACAGTCTAGTAAAGCACTACTATACTTTTTTTCCCGTTTAATGGCACTTTAACAAGGCTACTATACTTTACATCAAAGTCTCACAAGTTTTGCAGAGTTACATTTCAACAAGAAATGTTAGTGAAATTTAAAATTATTTTGATTAATCAAAACACCCATCTAGAATGAATAACAATAAAGCTTATCTCATAATGGCTGGTTCCCAAAGGTTCAAGATATTAGTTGAATTTTACTCAAAAATTTAAATGGAAAAGCATAAACATATTTACATGTTTGCTGTGAAGAAAATGAGTGTGGGTGCAACAAATAGAGTGTGGGTGCTCTTTTGACTATAAACTTCTAAACAATCTAGAATGTGCAAAGGCAAGACTCTGTGAGGGGTTATAGTTTCCTCTTGTTTCCCAAAATATGATTTCTTTGACAGTAAATTTTCAGTTCATCAGGTAGTTTGGGTACTCCTTTGACATTAATACTTTTTCCATCGTAGAACTTTATTTTTTAATCAGTATGCTTATTTTTTTTGTAAATGATTTATTTTTATAGAGTGTGGGTACTCTTTTAACAGTAACTTTTCTTTTGAGGTTTAACTTTCTGGAATAATTGGACTCATTTGTCCTTGTTGGGCAATTACTTACCTCTTTTAATTTTCAACTGTTTGGATCCAAAGTTGAGTCTTCATTAACTGTTGAATACAGTTATATGGTGATACTTGAAACAGTTTTCAAATTTAGACCATTGAAACATCACAACGGAATGATTTTGATTTTAAAATTTGGGTTATATTAAGAGCTTTTGTTCTTAACCCTTAACCCGTATTGACCCGAGTTTTTGAGTTTCTGATTTTTCACATTTGCTTTGTATAAAATTGATACTAGTACATGTAAGAACCCAATAAACCAATTTTTTAATTTTTGAAACACGGAAGTTCTCCATAATCGGCTGTTACCATATGGTAACGCGGGGCTAATAGCTTAGCAATTAATTCCGGCAAAAGTCCTGCATTATGAGGTGAAGAAATGACCTAGAATAAGGAAATATTAGGGTTTTAGGTTTGAATATTTTTATTTTATTAAAAAAAGCAAAGGAAAATCACATGGTAGGCAATTTACAGAGTGCTCATAAAGTTATATACCTACCTATATTTTCATTATTCTTATTATAAAAAAAAAAAAAATGATGTAAATCAAATAAGGTGGGATGTGGGTTTGGAGCTTCTTCATTCTGGAGTGTGATATACTTTGAAGCATGGGACACAAAGTCCAACATTGCACTTTTCACACAAAGTGCGGATACTGCTTGTACACACCCTACCAGCACAGCGACGTCTCTTGTTCTGATCATTTTGAATGATGAAATGATCAATCCGATCATATTGAATGTTGATGAATGCTGGTATGGTTTGTGGTCTAGCCGTTGGCCTTCCTCCATGTTTTGCTGAAACACCGTAAGTCTTGAGGTAGGAGGTAGCAACTGCCCGCTTGAACTCCAGTTGGGAGATTTTATTTTTTCTTCTAGACATATTATGAAGGAATCATGCGTTCTGAATACTTGCGTCAATACACCAAGAGAATATTGCCCACCACCATTTTTTACTCCTTATACTGATTCTATGGCGGTTTATATTCTCATCCATTAAATCCGTGCCACCCATGAACTTGTTATATTCACAAACAACATTGGGCTGCTTCACAGTTACAACTCTCTTCTCCTTCTGAGAATACCACCTCACCGAAACAACAGGATCAACAGAACATGCAGTAGATGCCACAGTAACAACCGAATTGTCTTGCCAACAAACAATTGATACATCATCACTTGATTTTGAATGGTCAAAAAATCCTCTCTCCTCTTTCTTAGTTAGAAAAATTGGTAATAATTTGCATTCTTTAGGTGTGCGATTTTCACGAATTGTACCGGTTCCATACATGTTATGCTGTCTCAAATACTCAAGCAGATTGATTCCGGTGAACAAATTATCAAAGCACACAAAGTAAGGTAACTTCTTTTCTTGTGGGAGATTCATCAGCATTGAAACCATAGGGGCAGCACATTTCCCAAAGAATTTTTCATATTCACTACAACCACGAATGTTTTTTCCTTGATAAATTTCAAAATTTATCAAATAGCCGTTGAATGTGTTTAGGCACCAAGCTTTGAACCCAAACCGGATTGGTTTTCCTCTCAAGAATTGCTTACACCCATGGTGACCATAATATGCAATCATGGATTCATCAAAATTTATATTTTGAACAGGAATGAAATTGTCTGTCATGTTTTTGTTGATTTTGTCTATGAGAGGACGCAGCTTCCACATCTTGTCGTTAGGCACAAAATTGTTGCTATCGGCAAAGTGTACAAAAGACATGATTGTTTGCAATCTATTTCTTCTCATGGAGTCGTATATCATTTGGTTCCATACATCCAGACCAGAATCCCAGTAATACCGCTTTCCAGGTAAAGGGTTGTAACCCGAAGTATGCATAATACCAACAAAACATTTCAGTTCTTCTTTCGACACATTTGGGTTGGGCATGTTTTTGAAGGCAGCATACTTAGCTGTTTCTTCGACTATCATCTCGTATATTTCATCATCAAAGAACAACTCGAATAACTGCATTGGAGAAAAATCCCTGTATCTGGTATAATCACTTTCAGGAAAACTCACTGAAAACTTTTTCATTTTACCTTTTCCCCACTTCCGCTTCTCATTTGACAATCTTACAGTAGGAGCAGATGAAATAGAACCAGATGTCGATGATGTAGGAGTGGGGGACTCTGTGGTAACAATCGGTGAAGCTTCTGTCAAGAGTGGCACTGGCAATGACGTTTCAGGCAATGTCGCTTCTGATGATTCAAAGTCTTCTTCCTCTGCTCCTAGTCGTACATCGTTGCTGAAAACTACTTCTGCAGGAACCGCCAACTGGCGTCTTGACAAATTGTCCAACATTCCACCATCTTCATCGCCAGAGTCTTCATCTGATAGAATATCGGCGTCGGGGGTTGAATGTAGATAGTGTCGATATTTTGAAACTCACTTTCCGGTCTTTCCAACTCTTCTAAAATCTCAGCCAAATTGAGCTTCCTAGAGCAAACAAAAATTCAGATGAATTAGGCATTTTGAAAAATTAAAAATCTTATCACATTCCTAAACATCCATAAGCCAGGTGTAGGTACCTACCTCTAAACAGTGCCAGATTACCCCTTATGGCGGATTTGGCAGATGCCAAGGGCCCCGCGCTTTAGGGGGCCCCGCGCTTGAGCAGCTTACACTAGATATTATGAGTTTTTTAAAAAGCTTACACTAGGTATTATGGGTTTTTCAAAAGCTGACACTAGGTACTTTTGGATAATGAGTAAGAAGAAGAAGAAATAAAAGTGAAATCACACACTCACAGCAAAGTACATAAATTGAAAGAAAAGCGCGGGGCTCCCTATTATTATCTATTCCTTGAATAAACAATGATCAACCACATAGACATTAGCGGATTACCTACGAATACGTCAGATTTGGTAGATGCCAAGTTCCCCGCGATTTTGGGGGCCCCGTGTTTCGGGCAGCTTACATAAATTATAAGTGTTTTTGAATGACCTTTAACTCGGTTTTTCTGGATTTTAATATTACATAAAATCACAGCCAGTTGAGCAAAATATTAAAAGAAAAACCACGGGGGCCCCCCTTAAAAGTGACCACATATATGAAAATAGGTAGATCTTTATACGTTTTGCCTGCGGCTTTTTAGATAATACACTGAAATTCACAAAATTCCGACCACCTGGAAAATTAATATTTTCTATCACAAGGTGGAGTTTTATCCCAAATTTTTGTGTTAACATTATTTAATAAACATTTATCAGTAATTGTGGTACATTTTTTTACTTTTATTTAGCCTCTACAGACCGGACGTACACATATGTGTACATTTTTTTAGAAGTGATAAAAGCCTGAAAAATTTTTTCATTTTTTTTTAAATTCTCTTTTAGGTTTCCTATTTATCCATATTCTTAGGATATAAAATCAAGATTGAGACATGTTCCACCTATTACCATTTGTCCACAGGAGCATTTTTAAAAATGTTATTTTTTGTGTACGTTCGGCCTCTATCACCAGAAAAAACTTGCTTCATACCCAGGGATGTTTTTTTTAAGGAATTTTGCTACTTAAGTTTGTTTCAACAAAAATGGACTACAGTTTTGCCATTTCACCTTGTTATGTTTAAATCTGTGCAATTACAAGCACAAAATTATCTCAGTGGTGTGAATATGGCAACATTTTATTCTTTTGGGAGACCCAATTACCTCTGTGGTCCATTTTTATTTGAATCAAACTATGCTCAAGAATTTAGATAGAAGAACAACATATTTGAATTATCATTGGGGGATATATTTTGTAGGTGTATTAATAATAAAAAGGCACAAAAAAAGAGGATATTTTTTGTAGGTGTACCTATTTAAAAAAATAACATACCCAAAAAGGCAGAAAAAAGGCACTTGCTAAAATAAAATTGTAATCTTGAAAGAGATACATTTTAATAAGGAAAATGAGTATTCAATTGTGAATTAGTTTTATTTATTTTTTAAGAAACTTTGTGAGATTGTGAGACTCAAACCTTATGAAATTCAAAGAAACAGTTACTCTTAGATGTGCAGCACAAAATAATCTTGCACAAAGAACAAGCAATCCTAGATCTACTATTACAGGTTAGATTCCTACATCTTTGTGAAAATTTCAGATCTAGTGCAATGGGTAGATGATTTCCTCTCTGCCTGAATGACCTTGATGGAACACTGCTGTTTGGAGAGAATCTGAATTCTTCTACACTCTCTATTGGGCATGGAGGCTCATAGTCTGAGTCTCCATCTCCATCAGAATAGACATTATTTGGTTGTGACTCATTGATCAACTCCTCTGCCAGGGTAAATCTAAAATGCATAAAATCTTGAATATCTTTTGCTCTGTAACCCAAATTGACTTTGTCCCATCGGTACTGTATCCAGCTGTTTGATGCTGCAAGGTCAGTGAAATGAAGGATGCAGCGAAGCGTCCATTTATTTGTTCTGTATTTCATGCGGTACAGGGCAATCATTCTATCGGCAAGGTCAACGCCCCCCATATTCATGTTGTATTTAGCAATACATGTAGGCCTGGGAACATTGATCCTTCTTCCTTCTAATTTTGACCATCTGCTACATTCATCTCCTGGGTGCTTCCCATTTTCACTTGACAGCATTACTATGGGTGCACTATCCATCCATTGGGTACAAACAATTTTTCTGTCATCTCTGACATATTGCTTTGATGTCCCCCGTGGGTCTTTTGACCGGTTTCCAAGTTGGGGTTTTAAAGTTTTAGGAATCTGATTCTTCATAACTGATTCTTCATAACTCCCTATTATTATCTATTCCTTGAATAAACAATGATCAACCACATAGACATTAGCGGATTACCTACGAATACGTCAGATTTGGTAGATGCCAAGTTCCCCGCGATTTTGGGGGCCCCGTGTTTCGGGCAGCTTACATAAATTATAAGTGTTTTTGAATGACCTTTAACTCGGTTTTTCTGGATTTTAATATTACATAAAATCACAGCCAGTTGAGCAAAATATTAAAAGAAAAACCACGGGGGCCCCCCTTAAAAGTGACCACATATATGAAAATAGGTAGATCTTTATACGTTTTGCCTGCGGCTTTTTAGATAATACATATAATATAATTACTCGTGTTTGAAAAGAATAATATTGACAAAGGATGTGATTAATGCCTTAGTTAATCTCTGCCATCTGAGTGCTCAGTGATCGGCTTTATCGACATCTTTACCAATGATTTTCATTGTAGTCGCCTGTGGCGCTTTTAATTAATTTTTCAAGATATCTTTTTTTATTTATTTTTCGAGTACTTTACCCCATAACTTTGCAAAAATTTCGCCTGCGGCGCCGTCAAATTTACTTATTTTGATGGTTTGGATTGTTTTTCAAGACATGCAAGAAAAAAAATCTTTGGGCATTTTCGAAGTGTCTTTTGATTGTTTGGAATTAATTTGGAAAGTTACCTTTCAAAAAAGTAGCATTCAATACTAGCGATAAAATCTTCATAGTAAAAGATGATCTACTTTCTACACATCGTACCTAATGACATCTTTCTACACATATTCTTTTCATAATACATTTTTAGATATTCCTACTATTATTCGGAAAAAATGTTGCCTTCGGTGTTATAAACGCCGTTTTGGATACTATTATGGATTGGTGCTCAGGTCACTTGGCTTCGATTTCAAGGTTCTAAAAATAGTATTTTATATCATAAACTCCGTACAATTTTGGAGCCCCGCGCCTTGAAATTGCCAAGGGCCCCGCGCAGCTTTAATCCGGCACTGCCTCTAAATACTCCAGATCCCACCCAAATTTCAAATTATACTACACGGTGAACTCGAACCCAACCCCCTGGTTATAATTTCGATCCCTAACCACCACCCCACAAGGCCCATACCAGTATAAATTTACCAGTGTACATACCCTCACAATTCAAATTTTTACCTAGCAAGTGTAACTTTCTTTGAGAAAAAAAAAAAAATGCAATTATTCTTTACTGAATGCTATGACAATGACCCCGCGTTACCATATGGTAACAGAAAGAAAAAATATCCTGTAGGACAGCGAAAGTAGAAAATAAAATTTGTCCACCAATAATATTGCAATATTTGAACACTTGGCTGAACTTTTGCACCCTCAAATTATTTATTACCATGTAATTTGATAAAAAAAATCAAACTTACCTTTGAAAGTGAGACATCGTCAACTTTATCACAAAACACTCTGATTTCACAACCGATTACACCAACGTCACTTTGAAAAGTGAAAAAATGTTTGTTTACTTTTTATCTGCATGGCATTGGCATGCAGTGATACCAACTGTTGCGACAAAATCAGTTTAAACAAAAAAAAGAAAAATCATTTTCTAATTTAATAAATTACGTTACCATATGGTAACGCGGGGTCAATATGGGTCTGCATGATTTTTTTTTTTTCAAACCAAAATAAATTAATGGAGTAGGTCTTTTTTTATCTCAGGATTAAGGGAAAAATAGTGAAAAAATCATTTCGCCTTCTTAAGGTCAGGATGGTCCAAAAACTATCTGTTCCAAAATTAGAACTACATGCAGCTACGGCAATGAGAAAAATAATAAGTAAGCAGAGTATTAATTGTCTATGTTTAGAAATGATGTAACAATTATAATAATATAATGTTCAAAAGAAAGAAAACATTATTTTAAAAAATTACCCAGTACCTATGCCATTTTTTAGCATTCCTACTTATCAATTTTTTAAAATAAATATTTTATTGTACCTTTATTCATGCTCTTGTTCTCCTATTGGCTGTGGAATTCTTTGAAGCAATTTTTTGTCTTATTTAGACAAAGGTTTACATTACACTTCTCACACTTGTAGATTGATTTAATATTGCAATTGTTCTATTTCCACCTCTGTCGCTGTTCCTCTACTACAGGAAAATGACCAATCTGATCTGTTCTGACATCTCGTGATGGTAGGAGAACTTAGGCCCTCTCTTGATTGAAATTATTTGATCAATATGAGGCCTGCCTCTGGCTGGAGAAATGTACTGGCCTCTCTTACACAAAACGGATGCAACCTCCACTCTGAACTCTGACATAGTTAGAAGTTTTCCATTGGCATTATTGATGTGGCGATACATGAGCCATGCATTGACCATACTGACATCCATCAGGTGGTAAAATATTTTAAAATACCACTTCTTACTGCGAATTAAAATTCTGTTACATGCTAGTATGGAGTCCATCAGGTCTACACCACCCATGTGCTTGTTATATTGGATAATAGCTTGTGGACAGTTGACTCTCTCCTTTGATTTAGTTTTCTTCACATATCGTTCTACTGATTGCTGAGGTTCTACACCCACAAATGTTGAGAGCAAGGTTACAACCTTGTTATCCTTCCATGCCGTATATGATAAGGGAACATCAGCTACTACACACAGACATTCTTCAGACCACCCTCTCTCCTTCTTTTTCAAGTCAACATCAGAGCTGAGAAGAACTCCTGGTAACCGGTTCCGGCGGACTGTTCCCAGACAGTCTATACCCCTCTTGCTGAGGTATACCATGAGAGGACCACTTGTGTAGTAGTTGTCAAAGTACAGTTTATGATGTACTTGAGGTGGTATATGTCTTGACAATCGGACCACAACATTTGAAGAGGCACCAAGATCAGGTTCATGGGCTAAACGGGTTTCAGGATTATTTTCCTGCCCCAAGTAAATTTCAAAATCATAGGCAAAACCACTCACTCCACATAGTACAGTCAGCCAGCGTCGATGGCATGTTGAATACACCGGTTCCCTTCAGAACACCGAAGTTAAGCGACATCCAGCGAGGTTAAGACTTGGATGGGTGACCATTCAAATTCTAATTCTCGTGACGCTGGCTTTTCCCGGCCCCACTCAGGCTGGGTGAGGTCAATGTGAGTAGCAGGTTTGTGAGTTTCCTGCGAATGGAGGGTAAAACCCCCGTCGTGATATGACCATGGCAGTTGAAAGCGACGTTAAATCCCACTAAAAAAAAAAAAAAAAACATAGTACAAATAGCTTAGAGCCCCATTTATGGGGTTCGAGTGGGAGATATTGCTTTAGAAACGATTGAGCCTTTGTGGGACACAATTGCTCATCAAGGAACAAACATTCCTCCATTGGGACTGATAAACAGTGTTTTCTCAGAGCCTCCAATAACGGCCTGATTTTATTTAGTCTATCATGACCTGCTTGATTAGAAGGTACTGCTTTACTTGAATCACTGAAATGAAGGAAACACTTGATTTCCTCAAACCGATTTATACTCATTGCCTCTGAGATAGTAGTATTTCCTATGGTTGTATTCCAATATGATCTGGTGTTTGGCAAGTGAATAACAGACATCATAAAACAAATACCCAAGTATTTGTTGAAATCATTGACACTGAATTTGATAGGCTTAGAAGTATCCTTTTGTACTGAGTATTGAATTGTTTCTTCGACTATTTTCAATTTCATTTCTTCAATAAAGAAATATGAAAAGAACTGGTATGGGGTATCCATATTGAGGATGGATTGTGGTAAATCAGAATTTCCTGTGAACTTTATTTGATTTTGATTAGATATATAATTGCCTTTCCTCCATTTGGTATCTCTCATGTTGATAGGTAAGAACATAGGACAAGGGTTACTAAAACCTTCCGTACTCACTTCTACTTCCATTGCTATTCCTTGATTGTCTGCTACCTCTGGTTCATCTATAGTCACTTGTACTTTAATTGGTTTACCTTGATTGTCCTTGGACTGGTCTGGTCCTCCGGGTAAATCTGGGGTATCTTCTCTTTCTTCCAAAACATGGCCATCCTTGAATTCAGAGTCAATTTCAGCATCATCTTGAGTTAGCAAAATATTTTATATAATGTTATGAACAATAACTTGATAATGTAGTGTGCTAAATGTATATAACCTATATACTATTCCCTACCTATTGCTTTTAATAGTTGGGAATAATCCATGGCTAAGTCTAGTTTTTCATATTTATTGTTAAATGTTGTTAGTATGTAGTTCAGTGATGACGTGTATTTAGTATTACATGTAATATAAAATATTTTGTAATTATTGTTTCTTAGTGTTGGTTTAGGAATATTTATTTTTATGTTTGATCAAATTTCAGGACAGTCAATTTTATTATTGAATAATTTATGTAGGTATATTACCATCTGTCCTTCTCGTCTTTCTTCTAAAGTCTGTATGTTAAGTTGTTCAACCAGTTGTTTGTAGGCTATTCCATTTGGGAAGTGGGATAAAATTTAAATTCTAAGAAAAATAAGTATTGTATAAGTCTTTTTTGTACTTTTTCAATTTCCTTTATCCAAATTTTGGTACGGGGGCACCATACTATCGCAGAGTATTCTAATTTTGAGCGAACTAATGAGTGATATAACATAATAAGAGTGTCTAGGTCCTGAATTTGTGGTGCATTTCTCTTTATTAATCCTATTCGTTTGAAGCAGTTACTGATTGTAGTTTGTATATGTGTTTGAAATTCTCCATTATATTGAAATATAACACCCAAGTCTTTTTTCTCTGTTATTTGTTTTAATGGTTTCTCAGCTAGATAGTATTGATGTGGATAGTTGGTTTTACCTCTACAATATTGTAACTGTTCGCATTTCGCAATGTTAAATTGTAATCCGTTTTCTGTAACCCAATTATATGCACTATTTATATCTTCTTGTAATTTATTGCAGTCTTCTTTGTTTTTAATGGCCATAAAGATTTTCAGGTCATCTGCAAATAATAGTGCTTCAGAATGTTTTAGTTTTGAGAATAGCAAACAGACTAGATATTTTACTACCCTGCGGAAAGCCTGATGTTGGTGTTATAGTTTGTGAGAGAGCATCTCCGTAAAAAATTTGTATTATTCTGTCGGTAAGATATGATTTAAAAAATGTTTGACTGTGATCGGTGAAACCAAAGTTGTTCATGTTTTTTAGTAAAATATCAAAGTCCACTTGGTCGAAAAACTTGGATATATCTGTATATACAGTATCTAATTGTTCTTTTTTGTTAAATGCCTCTTTTATTTTCATATCCATCAGCAGTAGGTTACTTTCTGTTAATCTTTTTTAAGGAAACCGTGTTGTTATGTTTTGCATAATGTCTTTATGGATTTTGTTATAAATTACATTTTCAAATACTTTTGCAATTGAATTCAATATTGTTATAGGTCTATAGTTCTGCATCAATTGCAAATTACCTGTTTTGGGCACAGGTGTTATAATAGATGTTAATTCAAAAGGGAACATGTTGATCAACCAAAGCATATTTTTTTTTCTCTGCTGCTACTACTATAACGAGAGATATTTAAAATTTAAAGTGCTACTTTTACAAGAAAAAATCGACCATAATTTTTTCAAGGTATATCCCATGTTTTTGCAATTAAACTGTCTCTAAGTGCAAAATAAACTCTTTATCTTAACTCTAAAGAGTACAAAAAAACTATTGATTCAAAGAATTAAAATGAAAACTTTTATACTTGTTTCCTTAATAATTATAACTGTTCATATTTCAAATTTCTGTCGAGTGAAGACAAGTGTTTTTTCTTCTTTTTCTCAATTGAAAACTTTTTGTTAAGGTTTCTAGCCTGTATAGAATTAATTATTCCAGCATTGGAACAACATGAAATAAAGGGTTAAGATAAAAGTTTCTTTTTCTGGTGTGAAATCATTTCCTTATAAGATCTAAGTATTCTGTGAAAGTTTCAAAAAAATCTGTCAAGAAACAGCTGTTTGACAGTATCATGATGGAGCCATCACTTGTGCCTACTTAATATTCAGGTAGTCCCCGGGTAACAGGAAGAATGGCACTCGAGAGTGGTTCACCAGTCTGAACTTCCTGAGTTTCAGAAAGCGGTTTAGCTGGGAGAGGTTGAATATTGGTCGGGGTTTGATTATTTCCCTTGAACCGGGTGAACATGTGTGACAGATGTCGGCCTTGGGAGCCTGTTCCCTAGCGTTCGACCTCCTTGGAGTGCGGTGGTCCACTCCGGCCAGAGGGAAGGGGTTGCGCTCTTCTTTTTCTCGATGACCGTGGCTTATATGTATATGAAGACTTGGGAGGGAGTGGGCAACCAGTCAATCCGCCCTCAGAGAATAGGTGAGTATGAGAAGGAGGGATCAGCGCAATTTGGCGTCTGACATCTGGGTCAGTATTTAAAAACTGGTTTCTGCGCTGATCAATTAACTCACTTCTTTTGCCACAAGCATACTGGACCAAATCCTGAGAGATCTGGCGAAATTCCGCCTGGTCTCCAGTAAAGGCCTTTATAATTCAGGAGCCGCATTTGGCCACTTGGCCAAGAAAGCCTCCGAAGCCCTGGAGAAAGCATCTCGCTGAGCCAGTATTCCATACTGAATATTACCCAGTATGCGCTCAAAATTACGCAGAGGGTAACTATCTTTACCCCTCCCACTGAGCTGAGGGTCAACTAACATTGAGGGGCTGAAATCCACCGGCATGTCGAAGGTTCTTTTCAGCTTCCTTGTGGGGCCCACACGTCATTGTATGTGCCAGGGAACTCGACAGAATCAGAGTCTGGAGTTGTATCCTCCTCACTGTCCCTCGACCCATGCTCATCATGCATGGCTTGAGGAGGGGGTTGCATCCTATAAAGCATCTGCTGACTCAGGGCTTCAAACTTGGATTCCAGGGATGAGAAGAGTTTCTTCTCCAAGGAAGCAAAGCGAGCCGATACAGATGATTTGGACCGAGATTTGGACTGTCCTGGCGGTTTGATGGGTGAGTATGGAGGGGCTAGTGTGGAGCCATCGTCTCCTAGGTCAATCGCAGAATGAGTCGAGACCTGATCCTCTTGAGAGTCCATCTGAAAGGTTGCGGTCCAAATGTTATATTCCGTTTGAAGTGAAAAATTCATAAGCAATAAAGGGGACCCCAGGTAAAGTTGTTTCAACCAGGCTGCAGGACAGACAAGGGAAAGTGGGTTCAACCTAGGAAGATACCTGAGGTAATCTTGCGCAAGGGACCCAAAAGTATGGTTCATGGGGGAGGGGGGGGGGGGGGGTCAACCAGGCTGCAGGACAGACAAGGGAAAATGGGTTCAACCCAGTAAGACACATGAGGTGATCTTATGTGCAAAGAACCCAAAATTATCATTCTGTAGCACTGAGACTCAAGCGAATTCGCGAGTGAAAACACTAAGTGAGAAAATTCTTACCTTTGAAACTTAGATATCCTAATTTGTAGATCGCTAGAAGCACACCTACCACGAGGGGGTATGAACGGAATTCCGAGAACAAAAGAAAATTGCTCAAATTTGAAAGCTCGTAAACTCAAGCACCAGAAGATAAATTGACAAAAAAAAAACAAATCCAATGAAGTGGGACAAGCAAATTATTCAGAACGCACTATCTATATATCCCACAATAATTAAGAAAGGAAAAGAAAATTTTCCGCCATTAATGGCTTCCCTTTTCCTCAAAAGAAAATCAACGATTTTAGCGAGAAAATGGTCTGCAGGTCAGAGAGGAAATCGGAACCACACTGACGTACTAGTTAGCCTGCCTACAGCTCCCGGCCAGGGGGGGGACTTCTGTTCTCTTCGCGCATGTGTAGTAGGTTTCTTCTCTGTCCCTGACAGTGTTGCCAGTGGACAGTATGGTCTGTGGGAAGGAGGGGTGCGGAGAAACTATCTCCAATGGTAGGTTAAGTGAGCTGACTAACCTCTTCACGCATGAATTTATTTCGACCCGAATTTTTTTTTTTCCCCCAATGATTTATACATTTTTGGATTCAGCTCGACGAGACCTTTCAGATGATACCAAGTTCGAGTCTCTAAAATGACTTTTTTGAAGTGGCCACATTAGTGTACGCCATGCATTGGTGATACCAATTTTTTGTGTGTTTCTGATTATTGGTACCTACAGTAAAATTATGAAATAACAATGAAGCTTTTAGAGAAAAGAAATTAGTTTATCTAGGTATTGGTAGTAAAAACAGAGAAATCAAATGTGTATTTTAGTTAATTATTCAAAATTAGGGGTAAGTAAAAGTAACGTTATGGTACTAAGTCGGTGTGTGAAAAATCTTCATACAGTCAGGACAGACAGGTTCTGTGCATTTTTCACAAATGTACCTTGTCCTTTTTCTGCACAAAACATCATGGCACCTTGGTGGGTTTGCACAATCAACTTTCTTAGGATAGTGCCTTACACCATCATAGCGCACACTTGCAGCTGCTCTAACTACTGGGCGTGACCTTTTCTGAGGGGGGCCTGCTTCTTCTTGACTGGATGGTCGTCCTCGTCTTCTTCTTGTGTCCAGAGTCCCCAATGCAATCAATGAATTAGCAAGATGGGCCTTGAATTCAAGGAGGGGAATGTTTTCTTTTTTTTGTTTGTACAATAACCATGCATTGATGATAGATATGTTGAGTAACTGAAAAAATACCCTGAGGTACCATCTTTTGTTTTTAAAGCCATGTGGATAATGGGCTATCATCCTATCCATTAGATCAACACCACCCATGTATGCATTGTATTCTGTAATACTGTAGGGTCTGTTGAGTGTAACATACTGTTTCTTTGATCGATCATACCTTCTTACATCTGATTCTGGCTCAGCTCCTGCATATGTTGAGATGGTATGTACTGCTTTGTTATCCATCCATCGAACAACAGTAATGTTGTCTGAACTGGTTACAATGCTGCATGATCCACGGTGTGGAAGGGTTTTAGCGTCCACCAGATGCTTGGTAGCTTCATTGATACGGTTGGTTCTCACAGTTCCAACAACAAATATTTGCTTGTCTTGTAAATATTCAATGACATTCAATGAAGTGAAGAGATTATCCATATAAACTTTGTAGTTTTTACTGTGTATATCATGACACAATCTCACTACAGTGTCTCCAATAGGACCAAATTTTGACCTTTGTGGCCTACCCTCAATTTTTCCCTGGTAAAGTTCAAAGCATGAAATGTACCCTGTACTGCTAGCTCTTATCCAAAGTTTGAACCCCCATTTCTTGGGTTTTTGTTTCATATACATTTTCAAAGAACTCTTACCCTTGAAAGGGACAATCATTTCGTCTATAGATTGCCGTTCTTCAGGCACAACTGAAGTATGAAATGTCTCATGTAAATATTTAGCTACAGGTCTAATTTTCCAGAATTTATCCCCAGCTTTTAATGTATTTTCATCATCATTATTGACAAAATGAAGAAATCTTTTTATGTTCTCAAATTTATTGACGGGCATGGCATCTGAGATCATAGAAAGGCCTAAACCCACAATACTACTCCAGTACATCCTTGATCTAGGATATTTTATGTATGTCATAATTATATTCATACCCAGATATGTCTGCAGGTCACATAAGGTCATTCTAAAGTTGTGTCCTTTCAGCATAGCATACCTATTGCTTTCAAAAACAATTTGTTCCATAAGTTCTTTGGGAAACAGGTGAATGAAGAAATCATACGGTGAAGAAGCTTCAAAGTTGATCTTTGGGGTTTCCAAGAATGGGGTGGATTGCTCGCATACTTGTTGTCCTTCCCTGCGTACCACGTCCTTGGTTCTCTAACATTTTGTACTAAAACATAGAGAAAAACATAAAATCACTAAGATTTGTATCATATATTTACATATAAAATGTGACCTTTCTGGGTGATGAGATAGCTCAAAACAAGGTATCTCTGCATGTTCAGGGGTCGAGTGGATTGGGTCACATTTCAAGTCTTCTTACTTATCTTCCTGGCCAGGGCGTTGTAATAATGTCCCGGAAAACTTATCAACGAACGTAAAATACAACTCTACTTTCATGGTGCTACTATGGTCAATTCAATTGGACCTATAGAAGGGAGAGAAACTTTTTTTGACTGAAATATTGTCATTGTAAGATATTGAAAGCACTCAAATAATCAAGAAATATACAGGGTGGACCAAAAAAACGTTTACACCCGTTAATGGTAGATTACTGACGACATTTCCAGGCCGGATCTGCAATCCGTTTTTTCGGATTCGCCTTCGTAACTGCACAAAGTGATTTTTTGCAACTTTCCGAAAAAGTCCGACTTTGGCTTATTCTTCAGGTCAGTACTTTTTTCCTATTTAAGATGAGTTGATTCTGAACAATTTTGCAGAAAGCCAACAAAATTTCGATATTTCTAGCTACACTACTTTGTTTTTTACGATTTGGTTTGTCATATTTTTTTACACCTGAACAGAAAAAAAACACCCAAAAAAACTTTTTTACTAAATAAAACACTCGACATTTGTCCGAACAAATGTTGGCACAGACATGGGCAAGTTTGATAAAAGTTGGCGGCCGCCCCGAGGATGCTAAAAAATAATTTTTCGATTTTTTATCACGTGATCTTCTGGGAAAAATGATTAGATGTTTGCCAAAAACTCTTCAAAAATCCTAAGAGTTTTCTAGCTGTAGACTGTGTAAGGGCGTCTTGTATTGTTTACATAAATTGTTTACATTGCTTTTTTTGAATACCGCGGTCTCACATGCCTTCATCAGCCAGTTTATTAAAATTCAAATGATAAATTCCGTGCTTCTCAGATTGTCAGTGGTGTTAGCTAGATGTGGTAGTGCTAAGAGTGTAAGATGCATGACCGAGGTTCAATTCTCGACGGTCAATATTATTTTAATTATCAAAAAAATCTGATGGAATATTTTATTCATAGCTGTATCTGACCTGTTGTAACACCAAAAACTTATGGTTTTTTTGGGGGTAATACCATCTGTAAATTGAGTTATCTCAGATACTATTGGTATCACAATACACATAATTATTATTCATGTAAGCCCCTGAGAGACTGCCTTGATAATGTAAGGATGGTTTTTCTTATGCTTCCCTATGAGAGAAAAAAAAAACTAGCGAATTTTCCAAACGAAAATAGAGGTTATGAAATAAATCCAGGTAAATATGTAGGTAGGTTCTTCTATCATAAACAATACTAATTAAATAACAAATATTTACCGATTGCCAACTCTTAATAGAAGTCTTGAAAAAAACAAGATAATATTTTGAAAATTAATAAACTTTTGCAGTCTTTATTATGTTTTATACTATTTTGATATAAACAAAAAGATACTTAAAAAAACATTTTGTGTTAGTATGTTCAGTGAGAAACGATTAGACGCGCACGATTAGCTCATTGGTAAGCTAGTCCACCCGGTCCGAACGCCAGAGCCAGCAAAAAATTCATGACTACAAAATAAAAAAGACTGTTGGCATTTTTTATTTAGCCATAGTACACACTATGGATTCTCCTCACACAAATTTTTGAAACCAATGGTGACTTTAGTACCTTAGTTCTAACTCAGAACTGTCCCTCTACCTTCTTGCCTTTCTCTCTCTCTTTCGCTCTCTGCCTCTCTCTCTCTCTCTCTCTCTCTCTCTCTCTCTCTCTCTCTCTCTCTCTCTCTCCCCTTCTCAATTCCTTTAGAGGAACTGTTGGAAGTGGCGTCCACCTTCCTGGATGCAAAGGTTGAACCTCTTCATCATGTTCCGTCGAATGTTGCGGAAGATTCCAGATTTTTCTGTCAGATTATCGAATGCCAACAGGATTCTTGCTACCAGATTCTGCTACTCTTGCGTCTCCACTGGTATTTCGTAAACTATGTTTTTCACGTGATTCCAAATGTTCCTGTTGGCAGCTCCATATGCTAAATGCATATCCAAATAATAATAATTATGTAACTTGTACTAAAAAAACTCAAGAAATTTAAAGATAATATTTCATAAAATGCAGATAAATATGCTTGAAAACTATCATCGAGAAACAAACAATCATTCATTTGACTGGCCTTTAATTAATTCCAATGAAAATAATTATCAGACATAAATAGCTAATTACTCTTTGAGTACAAGACGACCCTACACGGTCAACACTTTTAAGATTTTGAACATCATTTTTTGAGACTTACCTGGTTTGTTTACCCAGAAGATCAAGTGATAAAAAATCGTAAAATTATTTTTTAGCATCCTTGGGTTGGCCGCCAACTTTTATCAAACTTGCCCATGTCTGTGCCAAAATTTGCTCGGGCAAATCTTGAGTGTTTCAAAGTGTAAAAAATTTACATGAGAATTTTTTTTCTATTCAGGTGTCAAAAAAGATGCCAAACCAAACCGTAAAAAACAAAGTAGTGTAGCTAGAAACATCGAAATTTTGTTGGCTTTCTGCAGAAATGTTCAGAATCAACTCATCTTAAACAGGAAAAAAGTTCTGACCTGAAGAATAAGCCAAAGTCGGACTTTTTCAGAAAGTTGCAAAAAATCACTTTGTGCAGTTATAAAGGCGAATCCGAAAAAACGGATTGCAGATCCGTCCTAGAAATGTTGTCAGTAATCTACCATTAACGGGTGTAAACGTTTTTTTTGGTCCACCCTGTATAGGTCATAAACTTACCATTGGGATGAGGCTCTCCTTCAACCATGGGATCAGGCTCTGCATGTTCTATGAGATCAGGCTCTGCATGTTCTATGAGATCAGGCTCTGCATGTTCTATGAGATTAGGCTCTGCATGTTCTATGGAATTAGGCTCTTCTTCTATCACAGGGACATCACAGTCTCTCAAAAGTCTGCTGGTACTAGCTATCTGAGCTGTGTCATCATGAAAATCGTCATCATCACTGTCACTGAACTCCACCTCTGAATCAGAAGGTATGTCTACTTCAAATAATAAATTATCTATATCTGAGTCAGTAAGTCTTCAGTTCTCCATGCTCACAATTGAAAAAAAACACAACTTTTATAGTAAAATGAGACTTGGAAAAAAAGTTCAGCTATGCATGGTGTCCACATACGCGGCCACTTCAATTTATAACAGAAATGCCATGAACTTCTGATTTTCTCACTTTTTACTGATAAAATCCTTATCTAAACTATATTGTTTACCACTAAATAAAATCACAATCTTCATTTAGAACCAGAAATTGCATAAATTTACTAAATAGATCAATGAACTGAGGGATATCTTCAAAATCTGATACACTCCCTTTCAAACTAAAAATCTAAAAGTATTGTTTATGTTTTTGAAATGAGTTCACATGGTGGTGAAAGGTAAGAAGAGAAGCTAGCCAAAGCCACAGAGAAAAAGTTGCTTACATTTTTTCTATTTGGTCAGGGCTTCCCAAACGAAGTGGCCACAGATGTTGCCGTCATGCGTGAAGAGGTTAAAATAACAAAATGCATTTTATTTACTAGAATAATACAAAGCTATGTATTTTAATTGAGAAAATAATGAAAAAATGAGCCAAATTGTTCATCCAAAAAATAAGCATTTATGAAAAATCGAAATGTGAAAAACGTACCACTGGTACAGCACATGATGGATGCATTGGTCAAAATAAGAATAGTATTTTGGCCATTATGTTAATTAAAATCTTGAGAACCAGTTCTAAAATTAAATGTATAAGATTGAACTTCTTTGAATCAAACCATGGGCAGAGCGAGGGGGACTCTGCTCACAATGCAATAGGATATGCAATTTCACATTCTGGTGATTTGTTTGTGCCATTACAAATTAAACCAATCATATGTTTGGCTAGAAGGAGAAAACCATACAAATTTATCTGTATGGAACCACGTTTAGCATCAGAAATAGTGCGAAAATGCCGGTTTTCAGATTTTTCCCTGTATTTTTACAGTAAACCCTAGCACCATGCAAAATTTCAGCTTTGTAGGTACTACTACTGAAGTACCTCATAATTTATAGGGTGATTCAGAAAAGTACCGTCAAACGTTAACCACATATTCTATGGGCTGGTTAAGGAGGGGTCAACTCTATAAAAGAAAGTGCGCAAATGCCTCCTAACGGAGGTACACGCCCCTTAAGGTGTTTTTAAACAATCGAAATTTTCATTTTACGGCTACCTATTTGGGATATCTCAATGTGGTAAAAAAATCACTCTCAATACTAGATAGCACCTTTCTTTTGGCACAAAATTTAACACCATTCCAATGTCAGGGGCGGTCTCAGGAGGGTCAGATGGTAGAAAAAGGTTCTAACTTTTTAGTCGTTGCTTGTAATTGAATTTGGTTTTCACCCCATTAAAACGTCTGTCATTGTCTACAAAAATGTTCTGAATAATTTTTTTCTCAAACCAACACAACGAAATTGAAGGGCTTAAGCCGAAATAAGATTTACAGCAAATGTTCCACATGGGCTCTTCTGGCTTCAATGCAGACCTCAGTCAGGATGGTCGAATGAAGATTTTTTTCTTAAATTTTTGGATCATTTTATAACCCATGTGAAGCCATCAAAGGATGATCGTGTGCCTTCGAAAAGATTGACGAACACGTTCAAATATTCTAGGTGTATTTCTAATGGTATCAAAGGCCTCGATGATTCGATTACGTAGGGCTTCTTGATCAGGTACAAGTGTTTGGTAAACTAAAGATTTAACATAGCCCCAGAGGAAGAAATCTAGAGGATTATTTTCAGGAGACCTGGGCGGCCAGTTGTAAGTACCACCTCTTCCAATCCAACCATTCGGGAATATTTCATTCAGGAACTCGCGAACAGTGATACGATAGTGTGCGGGAGCACCATCATGCATAAATATGACACCTCTTTGGCGATATTGTAATGGTATCATGTCCATCAAATGTTCTCGAAGGAAATCTAAATAATTATTCCCATTTAAAATGGGAGGGAGGTAGAAAGGTCCTAACAGCGTGTCACCAATTATCCCTGCCCACACATTCAAAGAGAAGGTTTCCTGGTGCGCTGGTGCCTTTTTTGTACAATACCATGAGGATTCTCCGTAGCCCAGATGTGACTATTGTGGAAATTTGTTATGCCGTCCCTGTTAAAATTAGCTTCATCTGTAAAAAGTATGCAGCTTAGAAAGTTTATTACAGTTGCAATCTTTAATAAAGCCCAACGACTAAACTGTAGACAAGCCTGAAAGTCCCGTTCTGCTAGACCCTGCACCCGCTGTAAGTGGTAGGGGTAAAGCAAATTTTCATGAAGAGTTATCCATACAGACGATTGAGAAACATGTAGATCAACGGATAATTGGCGTGTACTAATTGTTGGATCATCTTCAATTGCCTCCAATATGTACTATTCAACCTGATCGGTGTGGGCCGTCCTAACACAACCTGAGTTCCCGATGTGACTTGTCCTGAAGGTCCCTCTTTCACTTAAACGTGAGTGTACAGCGATGAAGGTTGAATAGTGCGGAAGATGCCTGTTTGGATATTTCTCCTGGTAAAGCCGTTGGGCATAACGGGCATTTCCATTGGAAAGGCCATAACAAAAATGTATGTCTGTAAACTCTAAGTTAGAAAAATGATACACCATTTTAACCTTTTGCACTCAACGGCCGCTGGCTGTCAAACAGGAAATACACTCAATAGCATCGCTGGGATACCATAAATAAATGTCCTCTCTACTCAAGTTATATTTTCCATGTTTTGCTTTTCTGACTCAATGGCATCGCTGGGATGCTAAAAAAAATGTCCCCTCAGCTCAATGGTATTTGATCACAAAAAGTGTTTCCAACTCAACAGGTTTTCTCTCATTAGCACCAAGGAAATTATACAGAGTGTAAAATACAGAACTACATTTTTTTATTGAATGGATATAATGTAAGCAGTAAGCTAGCTACTATGTTGTTACCACACAAGTAGATATTTACTATTGTCTTTTTTTCTTTCTTTTTTAATTGGTTTTAAGTGTATGCAGATTGATGCTAAAGCCATTATATTCATATACCTACCCACCGAACATTTTTCTAGGTAACAGATATAAAAATATTTTTTTTTTCAATCTGTGGATGTAATAGAGTCAATAAGCTATACCTACTGCTGAAGATCAAATAAAGCTAAGAAGTAGAATGAAGAAAATTGATTTTATTTCCATTATAACATAAATGTATGATTTTTCTTATTTATTTTCACAAAGGTATGAAAAAACGGTTAAGTAGTTGAAAAATAAACATCATAAGCTCTGATTATCTATACTTATAAAAGAGAGTTTCACTGACTGACTGACTCATCACTGTTATCCGAACTGGTAAGTCCTAGGAAGCTGATATTTTGTAGGTAACTATGTCTTATAGTCTAGATGTGCAATTAGACAGGATTTTTCAAAACTCCAAAGGGGACGCCAGCCACGGGAAAAAATTTCTAGAATAGAGGATAATAGTGACCAACATTATATTATTTTCGTTCAGACGAATTTCCCGCAACAAAGTGCTCGGGCTTTCAGCTAGTGAAACATAATACTTGATGTCTCAGGCTGTGGAGACACAGTGTCAGTGACGGTGTCATTTGATGTCCCAGGCTGTGGAGAGATGGTGTCAGTGACTGGCACGTTTGATGTCTCAGGCTGTGGAGAGATGGTGTCAGTGACTGGCACGTTTGATGTCTCAGGCTGTGGAGAGATGGTGTCAGTGACTGGCACGTTTGATGTCCCAGGCTGTGGAGACACGGTGTCAGTGACTGGCACGTTTGATGTCTCAGGCTGTGGAGAGATGGTGTCAGTGACTGGCACGTTTGATGTCCCAGGCTGTGGAGAGATGGTGTCAGTGACTGGCACGTTTGATGTCTCAGGCTGTGGAGAGATGGTGTCAGTGACTGGCACGTTTGATGTCCCAGGCTGTGGAGACACGGTGTCAGTGACTGGCACGTTTGATGTCCCAGGCTGTGGAGACACGGTGTCAGTGACGGTGTCATTTGATGTCTCAGGCTGTGGAGAGATGGTGTCAGTGACGGTGTCATTTGATGTCCCAGGCTGTGGAGACACGGTGTCAGTGACGGTGTCATTTGATGTCCCAGGCTGTAGAGAGATGGTGTCAGCGACGGTGACGTTTGATGTCTCAGGCTGTAGAGAGATGGTGTCAGTGACGGTGACGTTTGATGTCTCAGGCTGTGGAGAGATGGTGTCAGTGACTGGCACGTTTGATGTCCCAGGCTGTAGAGAGATGGTGTCAGTGACGGTGACGTTTGATGTCTCAGGCTGTGGAGAGATGGTGTCAGTGACGGTGACGTTTGATGTCCCAGGCTGTGGAGACACGGTGTCAGTGACTGGGTTGTTAGATGTCCCAGGTTCTGGCCGATCAGTCACATGTATAATAATAATAATGCCCGGTGTACGGGTACATTTATTGACGGTACCATACCTTTATACAAATTTTAAGCATGTGATAAACATTAAATTCTAAAAGAAGAATGGTAAACAAACAATTTACATCGGTTGAAAATTTAAATATAAAAAAAAGTAAAATATGAAGAAGATAAAGCAGCAAAATAATATGTTCAAATATCATTTGCATGTCTCATCATTCGGTTGAGAGGGGCATAGTAGGTGTAATTGGTTGCGCATTTGTTGACATAAAATGTTTTTTTACCTCTCAAACGGCGATGACAATCAAGTGTGATAAGTCCCAATAGCTTGGGACTGTCTACTTCACCATTACACAATTTGATGAAGAAGTTGTCCTCTGCTGCTAGCGATCCTGAAGACTGGAAAACTCATAAGAAGAATGAGGAAAACGATACCGAAAGTAAGACAAGAACTTCTTTTGAACACGTTCAAGGGTAGATATATGAGTTTCGTAGAAGGGAGACCAGATAACACAGCAATACTCGAGGATCGATCTGATGAGGGCTTTGTAGAGTATGCTGAAAGCTTCAGAAGATAGATCTTTAGAATTTCTCACAACATAACCCAGCAACCGGTGACAGCGCATTGCTAAGTTATCAATATGAGAGGAGAAACTCAATTTTTCATCACAAAGAATGCCCAAATCTTTGATCTCGTGAACATTTGACAAAGAAGTAGATTCGATGGAATAGGTGAAATCGAAGAGGTTGTTATTACGATAGAAAATCATCACTGAGCATTTATGAAGTGATAGTTGTAAACCATTAGCTGATAGCCATTGGTAGAAACTATTCAAATTATTTTAACATAGTGACATACTTTTCTCCAGATATTTCAGTGGTTGCAAATTCGAAAGGTCTTAACAAAGGCACTAGTCATTTCTGGACCAGAAATGTCTTCCATCAACAACTGGTTAACTGTTGTTCTCAAATCGAGAAATCGTTGAAGCATGTGATAGGTAGAGTTCCATCGTGTATTTACGTCTAAAATCATTTTTTTAACACTTCCTTCGGGTATGTTTTTTTTCCATTTGAGCTTTTCTCAATTTGTCCGACATGATGACACTATTCTTAATGTACTTGACAATTGCTCTTACCTTCTTTATAACAGGAACAACGTGATCATCGGAAATAGCTACCTCGGTCACCAAATTTAGTGTGTGGGCAAAACACGGAACATGTTGATGTTCAAATTTGCGTTTGACTGCAGCGACCATGTTACTACCATTGTCAGTTGTGATACTAACAATTTTTTCTCTGTCAATTTGCCATTCATTGAACACTTCTAGCATGGTTTGTTCAAGTAATTCTGCAGTATGATTTGAATTAAACTGTACAATACTGAGATCAACAGACACAATATTAGTACCTTCTAGGAATTGACACGTAATTCCAAAATGTGCTTTTTCCGACATTGTTTCAGTCCACACATCTGTTGAAAACGATAGATGTTGTGCTTTGAGGATTCTTTGTTTCATATTATTAGACACAGCTTGAAATTTCAGATCTAACTGATTTTTCATAAATGAGGATGATGGAATTTTGAAAGATGGAGCTACTTCTTTCATTAATCGCTTGAAACCTTCTCCTTCTAACATGTAGAAAGGTCGTTTGTCCTTGCAGATCATAAACAATAAACAATTTACAATCTTGGCAAATTTTAAACCACCCTCTAAATACATACCACTTCTGCTGAATGCTTTCGCTATTGGTGATGGTGAGTACAATTCAGCACTGGTTAATGTCTTTGCAGTACCTGTGGTTGAGTATGAGGCTGTCCAGGTTTCTGGTTGTTCTTTGTCTCTGGTTACTATTGTCACACACGGCGATGAAGCAGCTGAGGTACTGGGAAAATCCATAATATCAGCACTAGTTGCAGTAGTTGACATAGTATATTCTTGAAACGTTTTTGAGTGATTTTTCTTAACCCTTTCAATCCCGGACCATGATCCAATTGAAAATAATTTTTTCTGCCTCTACATTTCAGTTCCTTAACACTTCCCGCGCCACGTCAGACGTATGCGTCCGACAGTGAGTTACCAAAAAAGTGCATGTCAGACGTATGCGTCTGACAGTCCTTCCTCACTTTAAATGCATGTCAGACCCTTACGTCTGACACTACAATGTGTTTAGCATTGGATTTATAATTCTGGGCCTGTGAGGAACATTTTCCTTATTTTAAATCTGAAATATCTTGAAAATTAGTATAAAATTATAATTAGTATAAAATTATATTGTAAAAGAAAGGAACAACAGTAAATAAAGCAAATCTTATATTGCAAAAGTAAGGAACAACAGTAAGTAAAGCAAATCTTATATTGCAAAAAAAAGGAACAATAGAAAATAAAGAAAATCTTGTAGGTATTGCAAAAGAAAAAATAAAGAAAATCTAGAACTATTTTGAAACTAAATGAAGACTTTTTATGGTGAATTTTGGGGTTCACTCAGCCTCGTGAGGACATGGGCTACTTTTAGGTAAGTACCAAATTTTAATAACAAAAAAAAAAAACAAAACAAAATTGTCATCATCCATTCAATGATGTTTTGCATTGAAGCAAGGTAGACAACTAGACACATATGAGGTTCGGTGTGACAACCTAAACAATATGTTTTTGGCTTTGGGCATTTTTTTCTTGCCATTGTACGACCTAGTTCGCTTTGTATTCTCGAATAGCACTCTATGCAAGCTTTTCGAACTTTCTTTCTATTTGTGTCGTACGCGGTCTTCAGTTCATGTGTTGTAGCACTCTTGGAGGAGGTTCTACTAGTGGAACTCGTAGGCCACGTCTGACGAGTTTAAACTATAAGGCCACGTCGGACGCATACGTCTGACGAGTTTAACCTATAAGGCCACGTCGGACGCATACGTCTGACGAGTTTATTCTATAAGGCCACGTCGGACGCATACGTCTGACATTTTGGGCCTGGGGGGAAATGTCATGTTTTTGCCTTGGGCACGGGATGTGTTAAATGACGCTGATAATAATTTTAAATTTTTTTTTGAAAAGGTGAAGCAGTAAAAAAGTTGTCATTAGTTGTTTTAAATTTAAAACAACAATGGGCGTGAAAGGTTATTTTTTTATTATTATAAAATAAGATAATCTATCATACCTATTGAAATGTACTAAAATTGAAAACACAATGAATAATCAAATGAAGTATTATTCTCTATTTATTTTCCAGATTTTCAAGAACAAAATATGTATAGTAGGTAGGTAATCCAAAAAAATTATTAAATTTTTTTTCATAATGAATTTTTTTTATACCTAATGAAATGTACTAAAATTGAAAACACAATGAATAATCAAATGAAGTATTATTCTTTATTTATTTTCCAGATTTTTAGGAACAAAATATTTATAGTAGGTAGGTAATGTAAAAAAAAATATTGAAGAAGAAAAAAATAGTGAGAAAAAAAAAAAATCTCACATCAAATACTACTCAGTGTCCATGATAAGTGAGGTAGCAATTTTTTTCATGAGTTAAGCAAAGGTAAACTTTACACTTCATACAGGAAACTTTAGTGAAACCTGTTTTGCATACTTTGCATCTATTTTGCTTTACTACAACCGATGGGTAATGGCCAAACTCATCCAACCTAGCCTCTCTACTGGGGTTGGGTTGATAAGTTCTCTTTGAACTCTGGGGAAGTGGTTGTGAATACTACAAAGAAAAAAAAAAAAAAAAAAACGATGGTTTTGGAATTTCGGGATACTCCGAGCAAGTCAGTCGTACCACAACATTACTGCTAGCTCCGAGGTCAGGTTCGTTTGGAAGTCTGAACCTTGGCAGATTTTCTTGTCCTGAGAACATTTCTATCTGGTGTGCGAAACCATGGGTGTCCGTCAGAATGAGAAACTTAAACCCCCACTTGTTGTGTTTTAAAGGCAAGTACTGTTTCAGATAAACTCTGGCCTTTGTTGAACACATTTGTTCATCTATCGACAGGTCACGTCCTAATGGTACCCTGCCGAATGAAGAATAGAGTGCGTCCAACAGGGGACGAATTTTGAACAATCTGTCGTGGTTGGGATTATCCCTAGCTGTCATTTTGGAATTGTCATTGAAGTGAATGTGTTGTCTTATTGTTTCATATCGCTTCTGTATCATGGTTTCGGCAACCGGCTCAAAACGTAAAGCTGAACTCCAATATTTCCGTATTTTTGTACATTGCATGACACTGGTGTACAAACATTTTCCCAAGGAATTTCATAATGTCGATCCTATCCACAGAGAAATTTGTGTTAATATTCTTCTGTCTGGCATAAAGAAAAGATTGGTCTACAATGAGATCTACCAAATCTACTGGAAATAGCTCCTGGAAACATTGAAAAGGTGTATCCAGTTTTAATAAGTCCTCACCTAATGGGGTTGGCTCAAATTGAATCTGCTGCTCGTTAGCCACATATTATGATCCTTCTCTCCACTTTAGGGTACCTTTTGATATCTTTATTTGAGGTGCTACTTGTAAAGGAGCAGGAGGAAGTTCGTTTTCTGTAATCCACGAAAGATCCACGTCGACAGTAGTGAGTCTCCACACGTGGATAACAATCAATGTGCACTTTCAGATCTTCCACACTCATAGATTCAACATATTCACTCAATATTGCGCTCTCTACCAGGTACTTGAAACCGACAGTGATCACAGGATTAGCTCTGGGTTTTTTCCCCAGTTGTAGTTCTTTCCTCTTTCTATTTCTGGACTCCTGTGGTGACTCTAAAGTAGGGAAATTCTCTTTACTAACCCGAAAATCGTGGTTTTCACTATTAACTAGAGAGGTAAGAGAAGAAGAAGCTTTCATGAAATTGGGGAAGAATTTTTTTTTTTTTTTTTAAGCTTTATTAGGAGGACAAACAGGCAACAGTATAAAATTATGAGAAGAAAGAAGAAAATAAAAACAAACAAATGACAAAATAGATAAGTAAAAAAAGAAAAGAAAATAACAATAATGTCCTACCTAAAGGGCGGGGTTATTGCCTGTGGCAATCTCTTCCACCCAACCCTTAGTTTACCATGAGTAGCGGTAGCAGACTCCTCCTGAGGGACAACACTAGGCAGTGCAGCGGCATCAGAAGTGGGGGATTCATCTTCATCCATGAACTCATCACAAGTCACAGGGACAGGAGTATTAGGAATCTCATCATTTGATTCGGAAGTAGGAACATGGATCTTCGGGTTATCTTCAGTTTTTACATTTTCCAGCCTTAGTTGGGCAGGAGCACGAGGAGGTTCCAGACAACTGTTGGCTATATGACCTTCCATAGCACAATATTGATGCAGCGAGGAGATTCGACTTTGAGGTAAATTATACATAAAACATTTTTCCAGTTGACAGTTATGTTCAGGGGAACCTTCTCCTTGTCTTCGGACGGGATTTGAACCTGTCTCTTGTATGCCAGAATGTGTTGAAGCCTCGGGTCCTTCATACCATAGCTTGAAAGTTTGATCTCGGTCATCAGACAAATATGGGTCCTCAGTTCGTCTGCTATCAGCTCATTGGGAAGGTGCGGGGGGACATTCTAGAGGTACAAGGAGAGACCAGGGTCGACGAGTCTTCTGACCGGGAGACGCTGACCATCTGGTATAATAGATTTTTTTGAAATAAATCGTTCAAGAACATCCAGTGAACATCAATCAGAGCTTGACGATTTTGGAGCCAGTTTTCCCTCCATAAACTATTTGTTTAAAATCGTCTAGAAGTTGAAGAACTTCTAGACGATATATTTTTCTATGGTAATGGCCTCGACTGAGGGGAGAAATAGAGCGCACTCTAAAGGAAATGTAAAGATTCATTTGCGGGCTTTGATTGCTGCGAACGAGAGAAAGAGGATACAAATGAAGACGGTGCTGATCTCGATTAGTAGAATTACGGGAAAATAACGAAATCAACAAACTCTGTTACCATAGATACTCGATTTTCTCTCTCTCTTCCTGACTCGCTTGCGTGAAAATTACATTTTAGCCAGTTACTTGAAACTATTTTCATTTTCACTTAGCCAAAATGTCAAATTGTCAAAATGTCAAATTCACGAGGCATAGCTGCGCCACCCTGTATGAAGGAGCATCCACTCAAATTACGGACTACGGTCTAGGCATATTGGGTAATATAGTTTTAGAACTTACAGAAACATTGAAAACCCGTTTTCTGTCATTTTCTCTACCAAATCAATTGATGAAAACCAGTTATCGAAAAAAACCTTGAAATATTTGTCTTTTGGCAATGTTTCTGTAAGTTCTAAAACTATATTACCCGATATGCCTAGACCGTAGTCCGTAATTTGAGTGGATGCTCCTTCATACAGGGTGCGCAGCTATGCCTCGTGAATTTGAAACAGTCGTCAAATCGTCAATGTTGAAGGTATCGGGTTGAAATAAATTTTAAAATGTTCAGTACCAAGGGGATTTTAATTAAGTTAAAAAAAAAATCAATTATGAAAAATGATGTCCATCAAATGCCTTCCTTCTTGGGCGATGCATTCTTGGAGTCGGTCCTTCACATTTCTCATTACTCGCTCCAACATATCGGTTGGAATTGCTCGAATTTCAGTCTCAATGGAAGCCTTTAACTCCTGAAGGGTGCGAGATTTATTGTTGACACTTTCCCTTTCAAATAACCCCATAAAAAGAAGTCACAAACCGTGAGGTCCGGCGAGCGGCGGGGCCAATCCATGTCTCCGTTACGCGAAATGAGATGCCCTGGGAACAGAGTGCGTAAAGCCTGCATGGATATTCTTGCCGTGTGTGCAGTTGCCTCATCTTGCTGAAACCACATTGAATCTGTATCGTAGTCGTTTTGTTCGAGTTGTGGAACCAAGAATTCTTCAATCATTCGTCCATAAGGCACAGAATTCACCGTAGTCACCTGCCCCCTTTCATCTTCAAAAAAATACGGTCCAATGATTCCCAGCTTGGAAACCCCACACCAAAAAGCCTTCCAGAAAGATAGCTAAACCAAAGTAAGAGAGAGTCCGAAATACCATAAGAAGACAGTTTATCTACTGTAAGACACTGAAAGACAGTATCGATTTCTTCTGTACTACTGTAACTTCCATCAAACAATTCTACCTTAACCATTGAACATCATCTTTTCCTTCTCTTTTTCCTCTCCCTCCCTCCTTCTTTCTTTCTTTCTCTCTCTCTCTCTCTCTCTCTCTCTTTTTCTCTTTTTCTTTTCTCTTTCTCTCACTTTTACACTCACTCTTTCTCTCTCTCTCTTACTATATCGCTCTTTGCTTCCTTTCGCTTCTTTCTCTGTTTTATTTGACTTAAAACTGTTTTTTTTTATTATTATTATTTTTATTTTACATTGTTATATTTAAAATTATTTTTTGATAGTTAGGGTACAATTATAATTAGATAGTATAGGGTCCGCCCGTGTATTATATTAAAAATAAAATAAAATAAAAGATTACTTTATCACTGTGGAGGGAACAGCACCACGATGTGGGACGTTGAAATGGCGGCGGAAGGTGCGCGTGACTGCAACGATAGATTCGTTATTTCGCAAAAATTGCTCTACAGCAAAAACACGATGCTCCACGGACCAGGTCGGCATTGTTACTGAAACTCCCCATCCTACCCTTCAAGAGGAGTTGGTCGTCGACCCCGTCATCCCCTCCGTTCGACCGTACCACCCGTTTCAAATACACGAGAACCTGCTGCGCCACCCTGTACAATCTAAAATCGTAAATAACCCCTGAAGCCCCAGCTCTGGTAAGCACTTTATACCCCCATTTGTGGGGCTTATTTTTGTTATATTGGAGGATTGGCGTGCGACCTTTGAACGGTATGACCTGCTCATCTACACTGTGTTGCTTTTCAGGTACAAGCTTCTTCATATTTTCACGTAGGCGATCAACAAAGTATCTTACCTTGAATAACTTGTCAGGATTGTTTGGATCGAACTTCTCATTGTCAACAATATGTAAATGTTTTTTCATTTGTTGGAACTTGTTGTGGCTGAGTGCATCAGCAATTGTGGGATACTTAGTGGCATTTTGCCAATACATAACATATTGGGGCATACCAATAATGGCCATTTGTATAAGTACCCCCATGTACACTTGAATATCTTCACAACTATAATTGGTTTCCTTCTGATCTTTTTCACAACTATAATTGTTTTCCTTCTGATCTTTTTCAAAGGCATACTTGTTTGTTTGAACTTTGAATTCTTCTATCATCTACAAACATTTTGAGGTATTCCAAGGGTGTCTTTACTGGCTCTACAACATCATCCTCTTCTACAGGAGACCATGGCTTGGGAACAAACTCATATCTTGCAGGTTTTCTCCAATCAGCTTCATTTTTTCTAGACTTCTTCTGATTACATTATTGTTTCTTTTGCTTTCTTGTAATCCGCTTTGATTTGCCATGTTTCTTATTCTTACTTTGTTTGTTTTGAATATTCTTCTTACAGTTGGACCTACTTTCTGTTCTATGGCCACGTTTTGAAGTTGTTGGAGTTGATTGTCGAAGATTATGAAATTCAAAGTCAGATTCTGGGTCACTCACCAATCTGGACTCTGGTTCTGGGACTCCTGGGTCATCAATCTGTTCTTCACGTTCAATATGCTCATCATTTCTCTGCAAAATATCTTCTATCCATGTCATCAATGCTGAAAAAAAAAAAAAAAAAAAAAAAAAAAAACACACTTGTTATGTTGAGCCTTTTCAACCTAAATGAATGCAAATCCTTGAGAAATTTGCATAAAAATCTAAAAAAATTAAAAATAACCACATAAACATTTCATATAGGATCCTTGTGTCCTAGAGTTTCTAGTCAAATCTATGTTTTCCTAAACCTGCCATAGTAGCACCCATGCTACGTCACTTTCAAAAAATTATTGTGAGTTTATTATTGACTTTTTGAAAGGGACAAGATATTCCATAGCTAGATCATACTCTTTAAATAAGGATTACAAGAAAAATTCTTACCTTTTGACAGATTTACTCAAATTTTAATTGATTTGCTTCATGCAGATTTGGCGTCAGTCCAGCGCCTGAGAAATAGTTTGGAAAGAAATAGATAGAGAATAATGAACACATCATGCTTACAGCCCTATATTATATGTTCAATATCTCCCTCCTCACCACAGGCACAAAGGGGATCATTATTAATACCCATTCTATAAAGGTAGGTAGGCCAAGTTCCATGTCCACATCTTAATCTTGTTATTTTGACTATTAGGCCACGCCACATTTTCTCATCAAACCAAGTGGTTTTCGGAAATAGTTCTTTTCCCTTACAAAACGATTTCCCTATTGTTGGCCCTCTTTCTGCAAACCTAATTTTACTTACGAAGGAAGCTCAAGAAAGAGGGATGCGTCTGCCTATTAAGCTTTTTATGGAGGGCGTTATAAAATGATTCGACAAACTTATTTGTCCTGTGGTCTTGGTCCCCTATGGCCATCATCTCAACTCCTACATGTTCCAGCCACTCGGACTGAACGATTTACTCAAATTTTAATTGATTTGCTTCATGCAGATTTGGCGTCAGTCCAGCGTCTGAGAATTCAAAATTTCAAATGAATTTTTTTGTTTGTTTACAAATAAAACAGCTGATGAGAAATGGTTACTTGAACACTTCTAGTGTTGAAAAATGAACAAGAATTACTCAACATTTCAAACTTTTAGCGCCAAAATTTAAAAATTTCCTCAAAGTTTTGTAGCACACGTGCTACAACGGGAGGGAGAGGGTTAAGGAGGCAATCAATAATAATAATAAAATATTTTTTCCCCAAAATATGTTACTATCTCAATAAAAGACAACAGTAGACATTTACAACGGAAAATGGAATTAAGAAAATTGGAAAATGGAAGTTTATTATCAAGTTGGGAAATTGGCATTTTTAACGATCTACAATATGGTCTTACATCTAAAGTTTTACATATTAACACAGTGTATTAGTGCATCGAAGTCTAGGCTTTGTCAAGGGTCATGACAATTATTATGGGGAAGTTGAATGAAGGTGAATAGAAGTCTGGGCTTCTTTAAGAATTCACAAATATTATGGGGAAGTCAAGCAGAATAAGTTATTATTATGATGAAGTGTTTTGTGCAATTAGGTTGAAAAGGGGGCCGACCTCCGGCTCAGTGGTTAAGAGCATTGGTTCCTGACCCGGAGGTTGCGGGTTCGAATCCCGGCCGGAGCGGAAATTTCTGACCGAAATTTTCCGTTTCCGGAATGGCATGGCTGTAAAGGTAAAGTGCCCTGAAGTAATGCGAAAGCGGTTCCGGGGCACACTTACCTTTTTTTTAAAAAAAAAAATAAAAAAAAAGGTTGCAAAGGGGGCATAGAATGATCAAAGTACTTAGTATATATTTACACTCAATATTATTTTAATAGGTGGGAAAATTCTTGTTTAGAAGCGATAACATAACATATTAAGATAGAAAGAAAAGAAAGGTCAGATATGGGCTATAGATGAGGGATGTAATAAAAGACAAGTAACGAGTGACATGCAGAGAATAGGGGGGAGCGTGCATAGAAAGGGTGTACATTTTATGTGGTAATCAGATTTTTTATAATATAGGATTTTGGTTAGAATAATTGGACCAATCTTATGGTTAACACGTTTTTTATGTTGTTTTTTCCTTTGAGAAAAGGCGCGGAAGATGGGGAGGATGTTGGTGCAGGCGGCAACTCTCTCAATTGTGTAGGATATGGTGTCTCTTGGCGGATGAAGTGACAAGAATTAGGTGAGGCTGCTGTAGGTGTTGACTATGCTGGGATCCGTTGAACGTGTATCAATCGGGGGAGATGCTGGAATTGGTAGGATAGCTGAGGGTGGCGACAGTGTTGACTCTAGATAGGGCATGGATGCCCGCATACGGGCCAAAAGCATTGGGTCAGTGTCCACTTTTGGAATTAAACCATGAAACGCCTGCACCGTCTTTCTAACGCCACCTCTACAAGAGTCCTATCCCGGTCAACTGGCATGTTAGGTGTGAATACTAAAATGTGATGATACTAATTGATACAAATGCACTTACTTGGTTCAAAAAAAAAAAAACAAAAAAAAAATCTGCTTGATGTGAGCCACGTGAAAATTTACTGGATTAAACGTTAATCTATGAATTTATGCACTATCTACAATGTGAACTTAAAAAAAAATATCTACCAAGGGGAATCCTTAAAATAAAAAAACACTGAATTTATGGGTAAAACAAACACAAAACATTTATATCATAGAAGGATTACTTGTGACTTACCACATCAGCCATTCTCTCTAACCTCTTCAACTATTGGAAATTAACATTTTTTCGAGAAATACAGATTTCCCTGAAAAGGGAGCCCCCTAAAGCAGACACTGTTAATAAACTATCAGCTTACCTGCAGTTGTCTCCAATGTGTGTTGCAGGTATGCTTTTTCCTTTGTGGCTCACATAAGATGATCCAGAAAGCCTAGTTTTCTTATTGACATTTATTTGATAATTTTCTGGATTTTTTACTCCTTCGCGTTTCTTTCACTCATATTTTTAACAAAAATTATTATTTTTATGAGGCCTAATCGACAAGAACACTGGTGAACATTGAACACTAAGTGAATTATCAGAAAATGTCACGAGAGAATGAAATTAAAATAAAAACAAACAGCTCGTTATTCAAAAGAAAATCAGCTGTTATCAACAAGTGTCTTCACTATGAGTCATTTTGAAAAGGGATTTAGTCACGGACTTATCTTTTTCAAACTAGTTTCCCAAATCAAAAGGATAAGCGCCATAAAAAAAACTTACTCATTTATTTACATTTAAAAACTCATTTATTTACAGTTCCTAACATTTTTAATGTTAATACTTTACTGTTACTCACCATGAGATTCAAAGATGTTAAATATGGCCACCACCTTCCGTTTTAACTTTCTACACTTTCCACTGAGGCTCTATAAACTCCTCTTCTGTGAGGCAACCCCAGAGGAGTTAAGTCGGGAGAGCGAGGCGGCCATTTGATGGTTCCACCTCTTCCAGCGATTATATTCTATTTTTTAACATCACCTTTCACCGTTGAAATTTTCTTCATAAAAAAAAGGTCCAATGAGCTTGTCCCCAATGAGACCACACCAGATATTTATACTGATCATGGTCCGGGAGGCACCGTCTTCCGTCCCATTTACCTTTTTTTCACCTTATTCCCGTCAATAAGTATAAGTATAAGTAGTGCTTTATTTAGACTGTCAGCGCAAGACAGGTAGTCCCATTATGCCAACAGTTTAACAAAGCACCTCTTTATTTATTTGAGTATAAATACAATATATATAAAATAACAATTAGAGTAAAGATAATAGAAAACAAGAAATGGAAATAATAGTAGAAGATAGTGTAACAATAGTAGTAATAATTAAAAAAAAAAAAAAAATCACATTCAATCACACATTCACACCAGGTACGGTAGTCATTAAGGGAGGAGGAAGGATAATAAGGATTAGATTCCGTCCGGTCATTGTAAGGGTTCAATACCCGATTCCGTCCCATATGTTCTGTGCTATATACATAAATTATGTATTCAATATTTTTAATCACTTTATTTTCACTGAAATGTACGTAAAATAAAATAAAAGAAGAAATCCGATAGAAAAAAAGAAATATAAATGATGCAAATGTAAGATGTGGGTTTTCATTTGCCCATGTCCTGAAGTTTCACCTGGAAATACAAGAGAAAATTATAAGCAGATTATCTGCCTACCTTCCAACATAATGAACTAGTACATACTCGTATCCGACCTAATTATGTTTCATTTTAAGCAGGTTGATTTAAATACCTACCTGTTTAAGTAGGTTCCTACATACACCGACCTTAGTAGCTTGATCGATAAGGCGGTGGACTTGTAACCTGGAGGTCAGTGGTTCACGTCCCGGTTTCAGCGTACATTTAGTAAAGCGAGTTTGAGTTGTTGTGATATCACGAAAGTGATTAACACATATAATATGATAATTTTTATAAAATAAAGGTACCTATAAGTATTTTGCAGTAGAGAGATCATCAAATTCGCCTACTTATAGCACTGTACGTGAATTTTGATTCGTCTGTTCAAAGGATTTCGTTTGATAAATTTTGATGCCGAAATCGTAGGCAATCTATGGTGTCTAGAAACTCTAGCCTTTCTTCTGAATCTGCATTCCTCATGACTTGCACAACATGAAAACGGTACGGCTGATAATTATACATACCGCTCAGGAATACTTTAGACTGAAACTCTCGGGACCCCCAAACTTCGGCTTATTAGTCTTACAGAAGCATGTGGGTGCTCATGACAGAAAAATAATACATCGAAGTCACCACCGTTCATGTTTTTTTCCTCAGGTGGTAAGTGCGAACGATTCACTTCTCCATCTTCTCGAAATATTTGAAAAATTCTCATCATGGTCCTGCTTGGGCGTCTTCTTGGAAATCGCCTGATGTAAGCAGCCACTGCGCGGGATGAATAATACGTATGGGTTTCAATGTGAACCTAAAGAAAGAAAAACCATTTCTTAGTAAATGTAAAAACATGTTTAAAATGTTTTTTCTATTTTTCTATAATGGCTTGAGAGGTTTTTTGACTTCTTATAAGTAGGTAGTCTTAATAATAATTTAATTTCAATAAATATTGAACATATTAAAGGTTTTAAGTACATACCTCCAGCAAACTGCATTTCTCGTAGGGAATAAGGACGATTAGGTATAATAATCAAAGAATTGGAAGATTGTTCGAAATACATTATCTACATTGTAATTAAAATTAGTAATACTAATTCTAATGTTGATGTACAGTCACAAAGGGGTTGTTGTGCCCCGGAATCGCTTTCGCATTACATCAGGGCACTTAACCTTATCATCCATGCCAATAACCGTTGAGCCACGGAGGTCGGCGTGTGTACTGTGCTTATACTCCGTGATGTACTGACTGACTTTGATCCTTTGACCACTACATTCACTGTTGGATACCTGTGCTTCACTATGTTTGTGAGTGCCTGTTCGCCTGGGGCGACACGGGAATCAAGGTGAGGGCAAGTATATTTGGAAGAAAAAATTTACTATCATAATGCTTACCAAAACCTGTTGTCACTTTCTAAAAAGGGAATGCGTCTGCCTATTAAGCTTGTTATCGAAGGCGTTATAAAATGATTCCACAAAGTTATTGGTCCTGTGGTCCTTGTCCCCTATGGCCATCATCTCAACTCCTACATGTTCCAGCCACTCGGACTGAACGTATAGGAGTATCCGATGCATCTCAGGGAGGTCAGCCGAAAAAGTTTAGATGAAGGCCATGCCTACATTAATATTATGGGCAGTTAGGATCGGCAGGAGACATAGCATCCTCAACACTTGCTGGGCTTTTTGATGTCTCTTGAGAAACACTTTCAGGCCTTTTTTGGGACATTGACGGTTGATGGCGTGAGAGGAATAAATATACAGGTTGTTTCAGAATTTGTCAACAAGAAATCAAACTTTTGGAAACGGAAGAAGTTATTTAGCAAATTGCAAAAATGAGTCTTTAAAAACTAATTTTAAATTTGTCAAATACACTCAAGATTTACCCCTTTTTTTAAAAGGGCACATTTAGATACTAGCAAAATCCCGGCATTTTGTCAACGTTATGGTTTAGAAAAAAATAGATAGAGAATAATGAACACATCATGCTTACAGCCCTATATTATATGATCAATATCTCCCTCCTCACCACAGGCACAAAGGGGATCATTATTAATACCCATTCTATAAAGGTAGGTAGGCCAAGTTCCATGTCCACATCTTAATCTTGTTATTTTGACTATTAGGGCACGCCACATTTTCTCATCTAACCAAGTGGTTTTCGGAAATAGTTCTTTCCCCTTACAAAATGATTTCCCTATTGTTAGCCCTCTTTCTGCAAACCTGTTTTTACTTACGAAGGAAGCTCAAGAAAGAGGGATGCGGCTGCCTATTAAGCTTTTTATGGAAGGCATTATAGAAGGACTCCACAAAGTTATTAGTTCTGTGGGCTTGGTCCCCTATGGCCATCATCTCAACTCCTACATGTTCCAGCTACTCGGACTGAACGATAGGAGTATCTAATGCATCTCAGGGATGTCAGCCGAAATAGTTGAGATAAAGGCCATGCTTTCATTAATATTATGGGCAGGAGACATAGCATCCTGAGCACTTGCTGGGATATTTTATGACTCCTCAGAAATACTTTGAAGCCTTTTTTGGCACATTGACGGTTGATGGTGTGAAAGGAATAAATATACAGGTTGTTTCAGAATTTGTCAACAAGAAATTAAACTTTTGGAAACGGTAGACTAACTTATTAAGCAAATTACAAAAATGAGTCTTTAAAAACTAATTTTAAATTTGTCAAATAAACTCAAGGTTTAGCCCTTTTTTAAAAGGGGAAACCTTGTGTTACTGTTGTTACTTACGAAGGAAGCTCAAGAAAGAGGGATGCGGCTGTCTATTAAGCTTTTTATGGAAGGCGTTATAAAATAATTCCACAAAGTTATTGGTTCTGTGGTCTTGGTCCCCTATGGCCATCATCTCAACTCCTACATGTTCCAGCCACTCGGACTGAACGTATAGGAGCATCTGAGGCATCTCACGCATGTCAGCCGAAAAAGTTAGGTGAAGGAGATGTCTTCATTAATATTATGGGCAGTTAGGATCGGCAGGAGACATAGCATCCTCAACACTTGCTGGGCTCTTTGTTGTCTCTTGAGAAACACTTTCAGGCCTTTTTTGGCACATTGACGGTTGATGGCGTGAAAGGAATAAATATACAGGTTGTTTCAGAATTTGTCAACAAGAAATCAAACTTTTGGAAACGGTAGACTAACTTATTAAGCAAATTGCAAAAAATGAGTCTTTAAAAACTAATTTTAAATTTGTCAAATAAACTCCAGGTTTACCCCTTTTTTTTAAAAGGGGTAAACCTTGTGTTACTCTTGTTAATTCCGAAGGAAGCTCAAGAAAGAGGGATGCAGCTGCCTATTCAGCTTTTTATTGAAGGCATTATAGAAGGACTCCACAAAGTTATTAGTTCTGTGGGCTTGGTCCCCTATGGCCATCATCTCAACTCCTACATGTTCCAGCCACTCGGACTGAACGTATAGGAGTATCCGATGCATCTCAGGGATGTCAGCCGAAAAAGTTTAGATGAAGGCCATGTCTTCTTTGATATTATGGGCAGATATGATTGGCAGGAAACATAGCATCCTGAGCACTTGCTGGGATATTTTATGACTCCTCAGAAATACTTTGAGGCCTTTTTTGGCACATTGACGGTTGATGGCGTGAAAGGAATAAATATACAGGTTGTTTCAGAATTTGTCAACAAGAAATTAAACTTTTGGAAACGGAAGACTAACTTATTAAGCAAATTGCTAAAAATGAGTCTTTAAAAACTAATTTTAAATTTGTCAAATAAACTCAAGGTTTAGCCCTTTTTAAAAAGGGGTAAACCTTGTGTTACTGTTGTTACTTACGAAGGAAGCTCAAGAAAGAGGGATGCGGCTGTCTATTAAGCTTTTTATGGAAGGCGTTATAAAATAATTCCACAAAGTTGTTGGTTCTGTGGTCTTGGTCCCCTATGGCCATCATCTCAACTCCTACATGTTCCAGCCACTCGGACTGAACGTATAGGAGTATCCGATGCATCTCAGGGATGTCAGCCGAAAAAGTTTAGATGAAGGCCATGTCTTCATTAATATTATGGGCAGTTAGGATCGGCAGGAGACATAGCATCCTCAACACTTGCTGGGCTTTTTGATGTCTCTTGAAAAACACTTTCAGGCCTTTTTTGGCACATTGACGGTTGATGGCGTGAAAGGAATAAATATACAGGTTGTTTCAGAATTTGTCAACAAGAAATCAAACTTTTGGAAGCGGAAGACTAAGTTATTTAGCAAATTGCAAAAACGAGTCTTTAAAAACTAATTTTAAATTTGTCAAATACACTCAAGGTTTACCCCTTTTTTTAAAAGGACACATTTAGATACTAGCAAAATCCCGGCATTTTGTCAACGTTATGGTTTGAAAAAAAATAGATAGAGAATAATGAACACATCATGCTTACAGCCCTATATTATATGATCAATATCTCCCTCCTCACCACAGGCACAAAGGGATCATTACTAATATCCATTTTATAAAGGTAGGTAGGCCAAGTTCCATGTCCACATCTTAATCTAGTTATTTTGACTATTAGGGCACGCCACATTTTCTCATCTAACCAAGTGGTTTTCGGAAATAGTTCTTTCCCCTTACAAAATGATTTCCCTATTGTTAGCTCTCTTTCTGCAAACCTGTTTTTACTTACGAAGGAAGCTCAAGAAAGAGGGATGCGGCTGCCTATTCAGCTTTTTATTGAAGGCATTATAGAAGGACTCCACAAAGTTATTAGTTCTGTGGTCTTGGTCCCCTATGGCCATCATCTCAACTCCTACATGTTCCAGCCACTCGAACTGAACGTATAGGAGTATCCGATGCATCTCACGGATGTCAGCCGAAAAAATTGAGATGAAGGACATGCCTTCATTAATATTATGGGCAGGAGACATAGCATCCTGAGCACTTGCTGGGCTTTTTTATGACTCCTCAGAAATACTTTGAGGCCTTTTTTGGCACATTGACGGTTGATGGCGTGAAAGGAATAAATATACAGGTTGTTTCAGAATTTGTCAACAAGAAATTAAACTTTTGGAAACGGTAGACTAACTTATTAAGCAAATTGCAAAAAATGAGTCTTTAATAACTAATTTTAAATTTGTCAAATAAACTCAAGTTTTAGCCCTTTTTTAAAAGGGGTAAACCTTGTGTCACTGTTGTTACTTACGAAGGAAGCTCAAGAAAGAGGGATGCGGCTGCCTTTTAAGCTTTTTATGGAAGGCGTTATAAAATAATTCCACAAAGTTATTGGTCCTGTGGTCTTGGTCCCCTATGGCCATCATCTCAACTCCTACATGTTCCAGCCACTGGGACTGAACGTATAGGAGTATCTGCTGCATCTCAGCCCTCAGGGATGTCAGCCGAAATAGTTGAGATGAAGGCCATGCCTACATTAATATTATGGGCAGTTAGGATCGGCAGGAGACATAGCATCCTCAACACTTGCTGGGCTCTTTGTTGTCTCTTGAGAAACACTTTCAGGCCTTTTTTGGCACATTGGAATAAATATAATGCTTACCATTTTTTGTTTTTAATGGCTTAAGAAGTCTTGGGACTTCTACTAACCAGCTTTATTTATTTATTTTAAAAAATTTCAATGTTACTAAAAAATATCAAATAGATTAACATACATCTTATAAACTAAGTACATTGTTTCTTGATGTGTTACCTATACAACTATACATATATTGATTTCTCTTTTAAAATATAACAATACAGTATTTTAACACGTTGAGCGCCGCAGGACCCCATGGGGGCTTTTTCTATATTATCAACTGGTACCTAAACCCACATGGGGGCTTTAAAATATGACTTCAGTTTATGTACACTAAGCCTCTATGGGGGTGTTGTATCAATGTATTTCTTATGAAGGAATTATTGCCGTGGAACAGAGCTATAACGTGATGGTCTTGGTTCTGAGCAATCTTATTAGCTGAGATAGGTGATTTTGAAAATTGACCAATTTTTGCTTGGAACAGACAAAAGTTTACCTCAAAATCATGCGGCGCTCAACGTGTTAATACAATTATTTCTTGTTGTCTGAAAGGACACATTAATCGGAAAGGTATCGACATTCTTAACTAATTTCTTGTACAAAAGTTCTCGATTTCTTAGCTTACAGCCCAATATCATATGATCAATATCTCCATCCTCACCACAGGCACAAAGGGGATCATTATTAATACCCATTCTATAAAGGTAGGTAGGCCAAGTTCCATGTCCACATCTTAAACTCGTTATTTTGACTATTAGGCCACGCCACATTTTCTCATCAAACCAAGTGGTTTTCGAAAATAGTTCTTTCCCCTTACAAAATGATTTCCCTATTGTTAGCCCTCTTTCTGCAAACATAATTTTACTTACGAAGGAAGCTCAAGAAAGAGGGATGCGGCTGCCTATTCAGCTTTTTATTGAAGGCATTATAGAAGGACTCCACAAAGTTATTAGTTCTGTGGGCTTGGTCCCCTATGGCCATCATCTCAACTCCTACATGTTCCAGCCGCTCGGACTGAACGTATAGGAGTATCTGCTGCATCTCAGGGATGTCAGCCGAAAAAGTTTAGATGAAGGCCATGTCTTCTTTGATATTATGGGCAGGGAGGATGGGCAGGAGACATAGCATCCTGAGCACTTGCTGGGCTTCTTTATGACTCCTCATAAATACTTTCAGGCCTTTTTTGGCACATTGACGGTTGATGGCGTGAGAGGAATAAATATACAGGTTGTTTCAGGATTTGTCGACCAGAAATCAAACTTTTGGAAACGGAAGACTAACTTATTAAGCAAATTGCAAAAAATGAGTCTTTAAAAACTAATTTTAAATTTGTCAAATAAACTCAAGGTTTAGCCCTTTTTTAAAAGGGGTAAACCTTGTGTTACTGTTGTTACTTACGAAGGAAGCTCAAGAAAGAGGGATGCGGCTGTCTATTAAGCTTTTTATGGAAGGCGTTATAAAATGATTCCACAAAGTTATTAGTTCTGTGGTCCTTGTCCCCTATGGCCATCATCTCAACTCCTACATGTTCCAGCCACTCGAACTGAACGTATAGGAGTATCTGCTGCATCCAGGGATGTCAGCCGAAAAAGTTTAGATGAAGGCCATGTCTTCTTTGATATTATGGGCAGATTATGATGGCAGGAAACATAGCATCCTGAGCACTTGCTGGGCTTTTTATGACTCCTCAGAAATACTTTGAGGCCTTTTTTGGCACATTGACGGTTTGATGGCGTGAAAGGAATCAATATACAGGTTTTTTCAGAATTTGTCAAACAAGAAATTAAACTTTTGGAAACGGTAAGACTAACTGTATTAAGCAAATTACAAAAATGAGTCTTTAAAAACTAATTTTTAAATTTGTCAAATAAAGTAAAGGGTTTTTTAGCCCTTTTTTAAAATGGGCTTATTTAGTATATTAGCAAAATCCCGGTATTTTGTCAATGTTATGGTTTGGAAGAAAATAGATAGGGAATAATGAACACATCATGGTGGATATTATATTCTTCTATTATTTGCTTTAGGAAAACTTTTTTAAGGATTTTTTGTTTTAAATTAAACGGCATCTTTAGTAATTAGGCATCTCTCTTAATTTTTTTTGCAATATCTGACCATTCTGTCTATAAACAGACTATTTTTTTTATTTTTTTTAATTTCAACTTTATTTTACAACAAATTTTTTTTACGGGTCATACAATAAGTAGGTAGATATAATTAAAAAGAGTACAATTGAGGCGATCACATCAAGAAGGGCATAAGAGAAAAAAGTTTGTTTCAAGATAATCACGTTTAAAGTTTTGTCATGAATTTCAATGAAAACTACTTTAGTTGAGTGCGGGAAGATTTTGATATTTTATTTTCAAGTTTTTAAGAATTGATTTAAAAAAAAAGTCAATACCTCTACCTATATTTACTATGGCCATTTAAAAAAAATCTCAATTATATGCCCTTTTTGCTGTGAAACACATCTGACGGGAAGAAATGTAAACGAGTATTTTTAGGGCACAAACTAAGAACAAGGTGCTTTTTTTAATTTTCGAAAGTATTATCGGTATTTATTGGTTCCTACTCATTTACGGATTCCATCTCAATTACCTCATCCGGCTCATCTTCAGAGTCAGTAGCAACTAACCCTGTGTTGTTAGTATTGACCCTGTAAGAAGAACTATACATACCAATCTCGTTCTTTTGGTTTTAAGAACTTTAAAAGATCCTGAACATCTTTTACCTTCTTTGTGTTCACACTACTCCGCAAAACTCCGACTTTTCAAAGTTACCTGTTACAGTGTCTACATTTTGTAAGCCTTAAGATGTCCGTCCACACAGTGAACGGTATGAAGTTTTCCATGTAGGCACGAGAGCAAAGAAGAGTTCCATCTCTTTTTGTACTTCATTTGTACGAATTTCTGGATTGTAAAACTATTACCCTTAGTCACAGGTTTCTTCAAAAATAAAGGAGGAAGAACTTCTCCAAAGTTCTTTATCATCAAATGAACCTTTTCAACAATGAATGGAGATGGGTTTGGGGACACTTTCGCAATATTTTTTTATTGCATTTTTGTATACCCCAAAATTTCGATCGCATTGTGAAAATGAATGTCCTTGTACTGGGTATAGATGTAATATATCTACCGAGAACTTTTTAGCAAACCACATTCCAAGCAATTACATCAAGATATTTTTATTTTGACCACCGCAGGCGTCGATTAGAAAGACGATCTGTTTGAATCCTTTATGTCTCTAACTTTCTTAACCAAGAAGTCATAAAGGAAGGATATTACACTTTCAGCTACTTTCTTAGATTCACCTTTTAGGAACGTTTACATATGAGAAATCCATCATTATGAACATGTATGTTAAATACATAAAACCACAATAGGCGCTTATAAAACGGTGATATAACATTAAGCTTAGGAAGAGGAAAATTCTGAGAATAATCAAACTCAATTACCACCTTTTCCTTGGCTACCCTTATACTCTTCTAATAATTCATTCTTCTTAGCTGTGTAAGCTGACACTTTCTTGTATGTACAATAAAGTCATTCTTGCAGGGATCATTATTGTCTATTACAGTGGTTCCCAACTTTTTTTAGACCAATGCCCCTTTTTAAGCTCAAATTTAGCCATTACATTTCTCTTTTTCACTTGTATTTTTTTTTTTTTTTTTCAAAAAATAAAGCAACTTCTCGTCGCAGTTCCACCAACCAATGTAGTACCCTGCCCCGTGATAACCAACGCACTTCTGTGTGAAACAAAAGTACATCAAACCGCGATCCTACTTCCTTTCATAACTTGGTGGAAGTGTCTTTACTGCCAAAGCATAGCGATGTATAAAAGCAATGATTGTATGTTGCAAATGGAGCAAATTCTTTCATGAGTGGAATCCAGAACGAACGCCCAACATTGCTGGCGCTCCATCTGTACAAACACCAACCAACTTTGGCCATTGTAGCTCATGTTTATCAAAGATTTTTTTTATAGATTGAAATACATCTTCACCGCGTGTTATAGTAGACAGGGATTTGAATACAAATATTCTTCCTTCATTGTTCATCTTATGTATCGAACATAAACTACGAATTTTTTTTTTTTTTTTTTAGATCGAAAGTGATACACACAAATATGATAACTTCTAGATTTATTAACAGTAATACACATCTTCCATAGTAAAAACAAACTGGAAGTGTGCCCAGCACACTAGCCGCATTCCCGCGCTGTATTGCAACTACGAATTGGGCCCCAAGATTCAACATCAGTTGACTCATCTAGTTGTAATGCAAAGAAAGGACTTGCTTTTATTTCCTTAATTATAGTATCCAAAATATCCAAACTCATGTCTTCAATACGACTTTTGATTGTATTGTTGGATAAAGATATTTTATTGATCTTTTCCACATGTTGACATCCAAGAACAAGTTTTACAGTATCAAGAAAGGAAGGCTTCATCTACAGAAGTTGAAAGTCAAAGAATCAAAGTTTGACACTTGCTGAAGATTTAGTTCAGATTAACACAATTTTCAACCCACCGGGATTTTGAGTGAGAGAGATTCTACTGAACGTTTTGTTGAGAAAGATACATAATTATCCTTCACAAACACTTACCCTTATATGGGTTTCTCTTGGAAAAATTTCCAAACAGTACCATGCGCCATCCAAATTTTCATCCCAAAAATGCACTGCTCATCATCCTAATAGATGCTCATCATCACAATAATGGCATTGTTTCAGTATTATACCAGTAATTGAAAATAATTTTATTTACCTGCAGGGCCTCAACTAGCGTACTTCTTACTTTCAGCAAACTGTTTTCTGGCATCCTTCTTCAACAACCTCCATCTGTTGCGAAGAGTTAGGGAATTCCTGAATGTGTTCACTCCTTAAGCGTTGAATTCATTTGCCACTTCCTCCCACACACGGTTTTTTTCAGACACAGAGTTAGCGTCCGTTTCCTTGCCCTCTAATACCTTCCTGTGTGTTTTTAAAATTTCTACAAGCAACGTGGTTTCCGCCGAGGTAAACGGCGGAGAATAAACGCGCTTGGCAATTGGCAGTGCCATTATGAAAACAGTTTTAAATGATTGTTCATTGAAAAGATTTGAGACAGTACAAGACACGCCTATATGCTGCGATGCAAGTCCGACGAGAAAGAGAATTGATCTGATCGAGTGAGAAGTTACTGCAGTCGGTTCCATCGGTCAGTGCATAGGTGCCTAATTAGCAGTATACTGATTCTGGCAAAGTTTGTACATGTAGATAGGGTACCTAATGAAGATACCAAATCATTACATCATCATCATATTACTCGCTATTGCTATCATCTTCGTCACTCGATTCAAAATGATGACGCGTCCTTGGTTATTAATAATAATAAGCGTATAGCTTCTTCAGGTAGCTTATACTATCGAAGAAACTATCCATTTTGCGAGGGTACTCCTGTCGAAAATCTTCCTTCAACTGCAATCAGAAAAATACGGCACATACAAAATAAGTTTACTAAATTAAAAATTAGAATTTATTATTCAGATGGTCCGCTTGTCCACTTGATTTTCTCGAAAGCTCAGCCTTAAATGTAGTAAGTTGAAAGATATCCTCAGGTCTCGTGCTCAGTTTGGTGAAGAAAATATCCATTTTGCAAGGGTACTGCTGTCGAAAATCTTCCTTCAACTGCAATCAGAAAAATACGGCACAATACTTAAGAAGTTTGCTAAATTACAAATTAGAATTTAATTATTTAAATCTAGATCCCACAACCCACTCAATGGTTTTAAATCCAGGAGAAATTTTTTTGCCTTATTATAAAAGAAACCATCCTTCTAAAATTTATCTCTAAGAAGGTCCTTTCTTAACATTTTAATTTAATTAAATTGGAGCAAGTTTTGGTTTTGAAATAATTATTAAAACACAGTCAACGTTATTAAAATAGTCTTTAAATCTCATCCTAGATCTAGTAAATTGAATGATATACTCAGCTCTTGTGTTCAGATTGGTGAAGGAACTATCCATTTTGCGAGGGTACTCCTGTCGAAAGTCTTCCTTCAACTGCAATCAGAAAAATACGGTACATACAAAATAAGTTTCCTAAATGACAAATTAGAATTTAATTATTACAATTATTATTATTAAAATGGTCCGCTGGTCCACTTGATTTTCTCGAAAGCTCAGCTTTAGATGTAGTAAATTGAATGATATCCTCAGCTCTGGTGCTCAGTTTGGTGAAGAAAATATCCATTTTGTAAGGGTACTCCTGTCAACTGCAATCAGAAAAATACGGCACATACAAAATAAGTTTGCTAAATTACAAAAAAAAATTCTTCAGGAAAGCGATTACACGCCTGTTTGACTTTTGCGCAAAAATTTCCGTCTAACGTTGCTGTACCGATCGTGGCCCAACTAGGTTCATAGATTTTTCCTCGTCTGTGAGGCAAGCCTTTGTTCCTTTGTACTTTCCTCGTCTTTTGCTGATTTTACTTTTTTAATTGTGTTGGTATGGGCTCCTCTCTCATTGACCTTTCTAATGTGAAGTTTTCTAGAGCTTCTCGAGGAACTTCATGATTTTGAACAATGACATCAATATTTCCGTCAGTAGCTTGTACAGGAGTTGGCCCATCTTCCATCATTGTGTTTCGTTGAGCTTCACGATTTTCATCATGGTTTCCATCCCCATGTGTCTCTGTTTACGATAGTTTCAGCATCGGTAGGATCTTCATAAGGTCTTATTTGAAAATGATTACATCCTGCTTCTGATCGACTTTGCTTCTTTGGTTTAGGTCCGATGGACATAAATTTTGATTCGCCTTTTCGACAATTCTCTGGCTCTCTGTTTGAATCATATTCTTCTGACACACAGGGATCGTCTACAGATGAACATGTGCTTTCAAGTTGACTCTCTTCAATGAATCTTTTGTAAAATCTTTTCCTATCGGTCATTTTATAGTAATTAACTTTCTTTAATGTTCATAAGTCTAAAAAAGACAAACTCAAAGAATATATCTGTTTTTTTTCTTTTCACATATTAAATATGAATCTTAATACTTGTAAATTAAGAACTAATTAAAGATTACATTGAACAAAATATTGGTTCTTAATTCACTCATTTTATAATGTTTTTATTGTAGCAGTCATAATGGAAATCCATGATGGAACTTAATCCATGATGTTTTATAAAACTTTATAAAACAAGTTTTCTCCCTAGACATACAGAGGGGTAATGCGGCCAGCATCCTTGGTTCATTACCAGATGCTGGTCGGATGAAAGAATTTTTTATTTATAAAATATTATCATTTTGTTGATTGAAATAAAATAAAACTTAATTAAAAGTCTTAAAAAAAAAAATCCATGATGTAGCTACGTGTCCAATCGTGGCAACATGATAAATGTACTTTTGATTCTTCTTGTACAAACACCAAACCTGTAACAAAAATAATATTTTAAATCATAATTTTACGACACTTCTTGTTTTCATTAA
>CM044955.1:3625210-3653623 GCA_024516035.1 Bactericera cockerelli
TTTTTTTTTTTTTTTTTTTTTTTTTTTTTTTTTTTTTTTTTTTTTTTTTTTTTTTTTTTTTTTTTTTTTATTTTTTTTTTTTTTTTTTTTTTTTTTTTTTTTTTTTTTTTTTTTTTTTTTTTTTTTTTTTTTTTTTTTTTTTTTTTTTTTTTTTTTTTTTTTTTTTTTTTTTTTTTTTTTTTTTTTTTTTTTTTTTTTTTTTTTTTTTTTTTTTTTTTTTTTTAATGCCGCCACTGGTTGATGCCCACTTTACAACTAGCCCAATTGTCCTCACGAGATAGGGCCCCGACATCCAAAGTACAGACGAAAAAATTCCGACGCCGCCGGGATTCGAACCCGGGTCACCTGGAGTGCAAGCCGAGCATACCGCTAGGCAAAGATCTTTTTTATATGTATATAGAAAATTCTATCTCTCTTCCTCTAATTTGAAATAAATTTCTCTTTCGTCATTTTTTTTATTCTCAATCTAACTCACACTCAATTTTCCTCACTTCTCCTCTTCATTCATAACCCCCTCCATGTGCTCCCTCAGTTTTCCTCATTCCTCCAACTAATTCATGCAATCCGTTTGAAACATAATCTCTCTGTTCACGTTGGGCTTGTCTCGTGTAGAATTATTTTCGAGAAGTCAGGATGTGTTGAGGCGGGTGAAAATTAATACTTTTAAAAAATTTCAACCTGCGCCAAGTGTCAAATATTTAGTCAGCCGCGAAGCCCTAGACTCTAGGACAGCCCCAAGACCCTAGGCCAGTCCCTAGACCCTAAGATAGCCCCTAGACCCTAAGATAGCATCTAGAATTTGTACTAGATGTACAGAGCGCGCGATTAGCTCAGTGGTTAAGCACTCGCTTGCCATGCGGAAGGTCCTGGGTTCGATCCCCCGTGCCGACAAAAATTTGTATTCTTAATTTGGTTACAATTGTTTGTAAGGGATACCTTCCGGTGCGCTCGTGTTGACCCAGCACCTAAATGGGAAGTATTGTGTCACTTCTCGCCCATCAGAGGGGAGGCATACTACGGGATGGGCAGGCTACAACACAGACCACAAGCGTCTACAGTAGCTCCTGTTTCATGGCTACGAAATAAAAATAAAAAAAATAGAAAAGTGAGAAGTTGTACTAGATGACAGAGAAAAGTCCCATAAAGTTTAGCTTCTCTGGAAATTTACTGAGAGGCTAGTACGAGCATTTTCCTCATTTTTGAAAGAAAATACCCCTTCCCTATGTAATTGAACATTTTTTATCTCAATATTATCTTCCCTCTTTCATAATATTTATTTTATTTCGGAGGAAAATATTCTTTTGTCCAAGGGTCAGTGGCAAGGGTCTGTCTCCCTCTTTTAAATTGCATAAAAAATTATCATGGTTAGCTTTGTGCTCAACCCGGGAGGTCACTGGTTCCAATCCAGGCACATTAATTTATTTTCTTCTTCTATTACTCTGTCTTATCCCGCTTGAGCAAGGTCGACGATGTTCAACCTCATGGTTTTGGCACATTTTTACGGCGATGCCCTTCCTAGCGCCAACAATTCTATTTGATTTAACGTCGTAGATTGGGACGGGGGTTTTACCCTCCATTCGCTGGGAATTGTATCAGCTACCCACATTAACCTCACCCAGCCTGAGTAAATGCCACCCTTACATGTACGGAGGGAACAGAATTTTCTGTGAAAAATCTGCTCCGACCGGAGATCGAACTCAGGATCTCTGAACTACGGGCAGTAGTCACAATTCAGGATTGCGTATTATTATTTATTTGTACAATAATGATAAGCGCTATATCCACTATAAGGTAAGTCTAAGAGAAGGTATCAAAAAAAAGGTGCCGATACATAAAAAATAATAATATAATGTGTTTCTTTGTGTTATTATAACAAAATTTAATGGGTATCGCAGAATTATAGGATTTTTCCATAACTTTTAATATCTTATATCGTCTATTATTCCGTCACTGGTCGCTGCTCTCATTAAAAGAGCTACTCATTTTTCCTCACGAAGTAAGAGAGGACGCCGAACACTCAGAGCAGAAAAAATCCTGCCCCGCTGGGGATCGAACCCAGGTCACCGTGCGTCCAATGCCTAGCGCGCTAACTCACTCTGCCACGGTGACTTCTCCGATACATAAAAATAAATGATACTGAGCGCGGGGTTAGCTCAGTGGTAGTACCCGCTTGCCATGCGGAAGGTCCTGGTTTCGAATCGCAGTGCTGACAAAAAAAATTGGTTACAGTTGTTTGTAAGGGATACCTTCCGGTGCGCTCGTGTTAACCCAGCACTTAAATGGGAAGTACTATAGCACTTCTCGCCCATCAGAGGGGAGGCATACTACGGGATGGGGATGATAAAACATAGACCACAAGTGTCTACAGTAGCTCCTGTTTCAGGGCTAAGAAATACAAAAGGCTGTGAAACACTCTCATCTTAAAAAAAAAAAAAAAAATACACTGCCAGTTATGGACACAATACTTCTTCCCTCGTGATTGATTTACATTGTATACACATGGCAATTTTGAGATTTTTTACTGAATCACTTGTATCTCCAAAACTACTGAACCGATTTTCTTCAAATTTGTTTAAAATAGCAGAATACCTTCTTCTCTACATTCTAGATTTTACAAAAATTCTATATCCACAAGTCGAGACCTTATATTTTATGGACTTTTTTGTCCAAAATTTCAGATTTTTCTAAATATCAGAGCTCCAATCATATTTTATTAAAAAATAATTACTAATGCAATGTGCAAAATACTAATACACATATACATACAAACTTTTATCAAAAATCGGGTGTACCGTTCACGAGATATAAGCGTATAAGTAAAAAGTTAGAGGTAAGGCACATGTTGTCTATCTCCAAGAACCGCTAGTGCGAAGTTAATGAATTTAAAATGGGACCGTCTGCATTGCGTCTCGTATATTTGTATTGTGTAAAAAATTTCGTCAAAATCCGTTCAGCAGTTTTTGAGATTTGCGCGTTACAAGGAATGTTTTTAACCGACAGACAGACACAAAACCAAAGATGCTCAGGAGGTTATGAAATGTCCAGAAAATGTGAAAAAATTTAAATCGGAAGAAAAAAAATATTAAAAAAAAAACAAGTCTGGCTGGGGGACTATAAACAGGGAGTAGACCAGCAGTCTGGCGGGGGGACTGTAAACAGGGAGTAGACCAGCATTGGCTTGGTTCTGGGGGCCCTTGTCAATTATTAGCCTCCTTGTAAAGACAGTGGTAAAAGTGCTGAGTCATTTATCCACTGTCTGACTACCATCGTTCACGTTGACGCCACCCTATGATGATGAAAAACAAAAACAGACCTTCCGATTTCTAAAATTAGAAGTTCAGTGGAAGTAATGTACAGTTTTATTGAATACCTGAGCTCGGTGGGGTCTAAAGTCACAGAACTACTAGTAGTCTTGATTTAAGCGGAAGGAAAGAATTAATCAAAATAAATCAAACTATTTATGTAATTAATTGTTAGAAGAAAGAATTTTTTCGGTTACTTTATTCAAGATTTGAAAATAATCTGTTCAACAGGCATAAATTACAAGAGTTAACATGTTCACAATTGATTGGTAAATTTAGGATGAAATAAATAGACAAATTCTATAACTCAAATCATTGCTTAGCGCCGGTTTTCCCTATCTTACACAATACGCAATCAGTGTCTTAGCGTCATAGAGGTAATACAAAAACGTCTATTAATTCCGCCCTTAATAATAATTAAAACATTTGATGGAAACTAAAATTCTCATTTTGTTAATTTTTTTCTAATACAGATTATCACGGAGAGACAGGGGTAGTTCGAAGAATTTAATTTTTTTAATCATTACAAATTTATTTAATACTGTAAGATTTTGTTGTTATTAACAAAAGTATCGGAAACAAAGATGCAAACTTTCAAAGGGAGTTTAGTCTCAGTCTTTCTAGGCTATTTAATTTCACTCAAAATAACAATAGTAAAGAAAGTGGAGTTTAACCATGGACATAGCACGTTTAGCTTAGCTGACTCTATGCACATATCTGGATTTGATGAGAACTCATCAACTCAATATTAATGAGACAACGTGAAGAGAGATATATCCATGGACATAGCACGTTCTGCTTAGCTGACTCTATGCACATATCAGGTTTTGGTTAGAGCACATCAACTTGTTCTATTGATAATAACATTGTATGTAGATTTATTTCCATGGATATAGACCATTTTGCTTACCTAACTCTATGCAGATATCAGGTTTTGGTTACAACACATCAACTGATTCTATTGATGACACATATTATACTGAGTTATATCCATGTACACTTGTACACATAGCACATATCAGGTTTTGGTCAGAAAACATCTACTCATTCTATTCATGACAACATTGTGTGTTGAGTTATCTCCATGGACAAAGCACGTTTAGCTTAGCTGACTCTATGCAAATATCAGATTTTGTTCAGAACTACTCATTTCATTCATGACAACATTGCGTGTTGAGTTATCTCCACGGACATAGCACGTTTTGCTTAGCTGACTCTATGCACATATCAGGTTTTGGTTCGAGCACATCAACTCATTCTATTCATGACAACATTGTGTGTTGAGTTATCTCCATGGACATAGCACGTTTAGCTTAGCTGACTCTATGCACATATCAGGTTTTGGTCAGAGCACATCTACTCATTCTATTCATGACAACATATTAGTACATCCATGTAAACATAGCACGTATCAGGTTTTGGTTAGAGCACATCAACTCATTCTATTCATAACAACATTGCGTGTAGAGTTATCTCCATGGACATAGCACGTTTAGCTTATCTGACTCTATGCACATATCAGGTTTTGGTTAGAGCACATCTACTCATTCTATTGATGACAACATTGTGTGTAGAGTTATCTCCATGGACACAGCACGTTTAGCTTAGCTGACTCTATGCACATATCAGGTTTTGGTTAGAGCACATCTACTCATTCTATTGATGACAACATGGTGTGTAGAGTAGACTGGTTTTAAAAAATCAATATCGGAATTTTTACAACGCTCAGGCAGAAATGAGTTCGGCTTTTGCAGAAATTGAGATAGACAAAATTTCAAGGCAATCAGAGAACGTTAACAGGACCCGCTCTGGCCTCAAAGTTTGGAAATTTGCCAAATTTTCGAGGTTGAGCTGACATTTCCGGCCATAACTCGAGAACGAAAAATCATACGAGCTTTAAAGATATATCAAATGAAAGACCATTTTGTTGGCTTTACTTTGTTGTATAATACTAGTTCCCGAAATCTTAATGGTTACTGACTTAATTCAGAATATGTAGTCGAAAACGGGCCAGGTACCCAAAGTAGAGCATCTAAGGCATGATAGGATAATGGGTGAAAATACTTATGATTTATAAAACTTATACATGAAAATGTCAGAAGAATAGTTTTGAATGATTTTTTGACACATTATGAAGCTATAAATACCCGTTTTTACCTACTTGATAGTTACTGACAGGTTAAGGCATGGCCAGAAAAACAAAATAATAATACAAAGTATATTACGTCAAAGTTATTCTCATTTTTTTATTGTAGAACTATAAATATCTAAAATTAAAAGTACAAATAGGTAAAATTTCGTCAAAAAAATACAAATTAAGCAGTAAAACTTAACTTAGTTAGTTGGGAGAGGGGTAGAGAGGGAACTTTTTGAAGAATCAGGATAGAGTCTCCTACATTTACCACAACTTGTGGGACAAACTGTTTCTGACATTCCTCTCGAGTTAGTAAGTCGCTGAAGTCACTCATCAACCTCTCTTGACTGTGTCGTTTACAACTTTAAGGGATTGTACAATTTTAAGTCCTTTCTGATACTGAGGCTCACCATGCCAAATTTAGAGGTCTCCCCTCAAAAAGTCAGTTTTTATGACAAATCGACTAAAGAAAAGAAAAGTTCCGTGAGTAATGAACTCTTTAAGGCCCCCTCTCACATAAGCTGGTATGTCTTTGATTCGTATTGTAATGTTGACAGTTTTTGTCCCCTCTGTATCATCAGATGAACTGAAAAGCTTTGCAGCCATTCCAGACTTTTCATCATGTTTGTGACAAAGTTGGATCGAAAAAACCCAAGCCAACAATTTCGGCATTCAAGTACCACAGGTGATAGACAACTTTAGTTAGTGCTTTCTCTGAACTAAGTGCTTTGATACGACAGTATCAAACACAGGTGTGGAGTAGAAGGACCCTGCACATTATTAGAAAAAATGTTAGAGCGGGACTTACTCTCCTTAGCATATCGACACAACATTTTAGAAGTTGTCTTAAGAAGCGTCTTTAACTGTAAAATGGGTAGTAGAACTGAACCTCATCCGAATAATTAATTTATATGAGAGTGCGATTAGCTCAGTGGTTAAGCACCGCTTGCCATGCGGAAGGTCCTGGGTTCGATCCTCCGTGTCGACAAAAATTTGTATTCTGAATTTGGTTACAATTGTTTGTAAGGGATACCTTCCGGTGCGCTCGTGTTGACCCAGCACCTAAATGGGAAGTATTGTGTCACTTCTCGCCCATCAGAGGGGAGGCATACTACGGGATGGGCAGGTTACAACACAGACCACAAGCGTCTACAGTAGCTCCTGTTTCTTGGCTATAACCTGTGGTACTTGAATGCCGAAACTGTTGGCTTGGGATTTTTTGATCCAACTTTGTCACATGATGAAAAGTCTGGAATGGCTGCAAAGCATTTCAGTTCCTCTGATGATACAGAGGGGACAAAAAATGTCAACATTACAGTACAAATAAAAGACATACCAGCTTATGTGAGAGGGGGCCTTAAAGAGTTCATTACTCACGGAACTTTTCTTTTCTTTAGTCGATTTGTCATAAAAACTGACTTTTTGAGGGTAGACCCCTAAATTTGGCATGGTGAGCCTCAGTATCAGAAAGCACTTAAAATTGTACAATCCCTTAAAGTTGTAAACGACACAGCCAAGAGAGGCGTTAAGTTGAGGAATGACTTCAGCGACTTACTAACTATAGAGAGGAATGTCAGAAACAGTTTGCCCCACAAGTTGTGGGTAAATGTAGGAGACTCTATCCTGATTCTTCAAAAAGTTCCCTCTCTACCCCTCTCCCAACTAACTAAGTTAAGTTTTACTACTCAATTTGTATTTTTTTTTTTTTTTTTGACGAAATTTTACCTTTTTGTACTTTTAATTTTAGATATTTGTAGTTCTACAATAAAAAAATGAGAATAACTTTGACGTAATATGTTTGTATTATTATTTTGTTTTTCTGGCCATGCCTTAACCTGTCAGGAACTATCAAGTAGGTAAAAACGGGTATTTATAGCTTTATAATGTGTCAAAAAATCATTCAAAAACTAATCTTGTAACATTTATATGTATAAGTTTTATAAATCATAAGTATTTTCACCCATTATCCTATCATGCCTTAGATGCCCTACTTTGGGTACCTGGCCCGTTTTCGACTACATATTCCTAATTAAGTCAGCAACCATTAAGATTTCGGGAACTAGTATTATACAACAAAGTAAAGCCAACAAAATGGTCTTTCATTTGATATATCTTTAAAGCTCGTATGATTTTTCGTTCTCGAGTCATGGCCGAAAATGTCAGCTCAACCTCGAAAATTTGGCAAATTTCCAAACTTTGAGACCAGAGCGGGTCCTGTTAACGTTCTCTGATTGCCTTGGAATTTTGTCTACCTCAATTTCTGCAAAAGCCGAACTCATTTCTGCCTGAGCGTTGTAAAAATTCTGACATTTTTTTCTTACCCCTATGAGATAAAACCAGTCTAGTGTAGAGTTATCTCCATGGCGACCATCATTCTTGGACACTTTTGATGGCACATATCAGTGTTTTGGTCAGACACATCAACTCGATTCTATTGATGACGACATTGTGCAGGAGCTCAGCGGTATAAGCTTATAGATATCATGTTTGTAAACATTATTGGTTCTAGAAACATTCGATGACATACATTTCTGGTATATCATGACAACATGGTGTGTAGAAGTTATCTCCCTTGGACATCTGACTCTATGAACATATGGTTTGGTCAGAGACATCAACTCATCTATTGATGACGACATTGTGCAGGGACTCAGCTGGTTGGTCACTTCTCCAGAGCTGTGTATCTGGCCCCGTGCTCGGCCTCTCGCTCCACTTGCAGCACGCCGCGAACCTGGAATGGAAAGTGAGGATAATAATAATTAATAAAATATCTTTGTAAAAAAAACTTTTTTCATGTCTTTCACCTACATATTTATTATTTAAAAATATTTTGTATGTTTTAAATGTAACATTTTGTAATTTATGTATATTGGGTTATTCCCGTTTAATAAATAAAATATAAAAATAAATAAAATATAAAATAAAATAATAATAATAATATAATAACTCAAATTAATATATTTATTTTTAAATGGAAAGTGAGAGGAGACTTGGTCAAATAATAGCCGCATTTTTCTTTCCAACCAAAGTGGATTCAAATGAGATAAAATGGACGAATTGGAAGAAAGTCATTTTTTTTTTTGGAAAAAATCGAAAGGAGGAGAAATCTTCTTCTAGTTTGGTTAACCAAAATGGATTTATAATATTCTTGCTTCCATTTCTTAATCTTCCGAAACGCATTTTTCTTTCAAGAATGGTAATGAAGCTAAACTGGAAGAAAATGGAAATAAACGGAAAAAACTGAAAATTGAATTTTTTTTTAATCCAAAAGAAAAACGCGGCTAATGATAGACTTGTAATCTGGAGGTATTGATAAGGGGGTAGACTTGTAATCCGGAGGTTGGTGGTTCAAGTCCCGAGTTCAGCACAAAGATTTATAGCCGGGTCAAGACTCGACTGCCGGGTCCCACCAGATCATGTAGCTTTAACGTCACGTGATCAATTTGAAGCTCTGTGATTGGTGGAAATTGATCACGTGACGCTCTAAATCTACATGAGCTGGCACCCAGCAGTCGAGTCTCGACTGCTAGGTAAAGCGAGTTTGAAAGTGATTAACACAAATATAATAACTTTTTTTTAACTTTTAACTATCTGAAACGAAGCAATTGCTGAGGCGTTTAATTTGTATACTAGATCATCAATACACAACTGCATGCAAGAATGCAGTTGTTTCTTGGAGGTCTTGGGCACACGCAGCCTGTCAGGATAAGGGTTGGGTGGAAGAGATTGCCATAGGCAATAACCCCGCCTTTTAGTTAGGACATATGTTTCTATTCTTTTTCATAATTACGTACATAAGTCTATATCTTATAAAGTGTTGAATAATAATAATAACTGCATTCACGAATGCATTTGTGTGTCGGAGGGCTTGGGCACACGTAGCCTGGCTGTACCCCTTGACAAGACATGGTAAAATAGTTAAATAATAATAGCACTCTTTAGTGGAAGGTAACCCACCAGGCGAGGTTAATGCTCAAAGCATTTTCTACCAACTAACCCTCAGAGTCTTATTATTATGTGGTCACAACCTCAAAACTAACCCTCAGAGTCTTATTATTATGTGGTCACAACCTCTAATTAACGAGGAGAAAAATTCGTGCACTGGGTGGGATTCGAACCCACGGATCCCTGCGCTCCCTGGATTACCAGACTAGCGCGTTAACCACTTGACCACCAGTGCACAGCCTCTCACCTGGTCTATCCTGCCTCGCACTGTATTGTCCAGGATGAGAGACACGAGCAGAGAGTAATAACCCTAGAACACAGCTCTCACCTGGGAGTAATAACCCTAGAACACAGCTCTCACCTGGGAGTAATAACCCTAGAACACAGCCTCTCACCTGGTCTATCCTGCCTCGCACTGTATTGTCCAGGATGAGAGACACGAGCAGAGAGTAATAACCCTAGAACACAGCTCTCACCTGGGAGTAATAACCCTAGAACACAGCTCTCACCTGGGAGTAATAACCCTAGAACACAGCCTCTCACCTGGTCTATCCTGCCTCGCACTGTATTGTCCAGGATGAGAGACACGAGCAGAGAGTAATAACCCTAGAACACAGCTCTCACCTGGGAGTAATAACCCTAGAACACAGCCTCTCACCTGGGAGTAATAACCCTAGAACACAGCCTCTCACCTGGTCTATCCTGCCTCGCACTGTATTGTCCAGGATGAGAGACACGAGCAGAGAGTAATAACCCTAGAACACAGCTCTCACCTGGGAGTAATAACCCTAGAACACAGCTCTCACCTGGGAGTAATAACCCTAGAACACAGCCTCTCACCTGGTCTATCCTGCCTCGCACTGTATTGTCCAGGATGAGAGACACGAGCAGAGAGTAATAACCCTAGAACACAGCTCTCACCTGGGAGTAATAACCCTAGAACACAGCTCTCACCTGGGAGTAATAACCCTAGAACACAGCCTCTCACCTGGTCTATCCTGCCTCGCACTGTATTGTCCAGGATGAGAGACACGAGCAGAGAGTAATAACCCTAGAACACAGCTCTCACCTGGGAGTAATAACCCTAGAACACAGCCTCTCACCTGGTCTATCCTGCCTCGCACTGTATTGTCCAGGATGAGAGACACGAGCAGAGAGTAATAAGCCTAGAACTAGAACACAGCCTCTCACCTGGTCTATCCTGCCCCGCACTGTATTGTCCAGGATGAGAGACACGAGCAGAGAGTAATAAGCCTAGAACTAGAACACAGCCTCTCACCTGGTCTATCCTGCCTCGCACCGTATTGTCCAGGATGAGAGACACGAGCAGAGAGTAATAAGCCTAGAACTAGAACACAGCCTCTCACCTGGTCTATCCTGCCCCGCACTGTATTGTCCAGGATGAGAGACACGAGCAGAGAGTAATAAGCCTAGAACTAGAACACAGCTCTCACCTGGTCTATCCTGCCCCGCACTGTATTGTCCAGGATGAGAGACACGAGCAGAGAGTAATAAGCCTAGAACTAGAACACAGCCTCTCACCTGGTCTATCCTGCCCCGCACCGTATTGTCCAGGATGAGAGACACGAGTAGAGACTCCACATCCGACGTCTCTATGTTGAGCTGCCGGGAGATGAAGGGGATGTGGATGCGGGTGTAAGGTTTGATGAGCTTGATGAGGACCTGAGGACAGTTGAGGATTTGGGTTTGAGCGACGATTTCAACTGCTTTTTTTAATTTGTACATATTAAAGACATATTTTTATTTTTTGATAACTTGTAAAACTGTTTATAAGAATAATAGCGAACATTAGTATTGTTGTTTTCAATTGTAATTTTTGTAAACGATGTTATGTTCTTAATAAAAATAAAAAAAAAGACACATTTCATGAGGATAAATAATAAAAGACATTCCTAATTAGTAAATTACATAATATAGCAACTATAACTTTGTGTAATAGCAAAATATACGATAGCCTAGCAAAATATACGATTCTTAATAAAGTTATATAAAATTAAATACCTAGATATCTTATTTTCTTACAACAAAAAAATATATAGCAACATTTCTTGTTGAATGAAAAATCACCTATATGGTGGAAGACCTATCTTTATTTGTTGTACATAAATTATAATTATACCTATTATGATTTCATAAATTTCATTGTGTTTCACTTAAGTCCTATTTTTAGTCGACACAAACCATGTTTTTTTCATTTGGGTTTGACGCCGCTTTCAACTGCATGGTCATATTTGGAGGATTTGGTGTGAATTATTAAAAGATAAGAGCTAGTTATTTACTACAACTCCCCCCAGCTGCAGCCAACAACAAAGGGTTATGTAAATACAGAAGTACCGCGATTATCCGGCCCTCTACTATCCGGACACTCGATTATACGGATTTAAAATTCCTGATTTAAGAAAAAAAAAAAAAAAAAACGCTGGTATTGACTTGGCAGCAACAAAAAAAATGGCACGATCAAAACAGTCCAAGATAGTAGACTATTTCAAGCCAGTCTAACTTTGTCATACATATTATAATATGTAAACCCTGATCTCAGAAGTGTACTTTTTATGTTTCATTAAATTTCTTCATGTTTCCTTTTCTATATGTATGTTTATCTTATAGTCATCTTCTTGTTATAATCTCTCGATAATCCGGACTTTTATATCTGACCTCGATTAGCCGGAATACCCCTAGCAGACATTCATCCGGATAATCAAGGTTCTACTGTACCTGAGTTCGAATGTTCCTCAGCAGATCTTCAATGTGCTCTCGTATGAAGGGATCTCAACAACAAAGGGTTATGTAGCTACCGAGTTCGAATGTTCCTCAGCAGATCTTCAATGTGCTCTCTTATGAAGGGAAGGGATCTCAACAACAAAGGATTATGTAGCTACCTGAGTTCGAATGTTCCTCAGCAGATCTTCAATGTGCTCTCGTATGAAGGGATCTCAACAACAAAGGGTTATGTAGCTACCGAGTTCGAATGTTCCTCAGCAGATCTTCAATGTGCTCTCGTATGAAGGGAAGGGATCTCAACAACAAAGGGTTATTATGTAGCTACCTGAGTTCGAATGTTCCTCAGCAGATCTTCAATGTGCTCTCGTATGAAGGGATCTCAACAACAAAGGGTTATGTAGCTACCGAGTTCGAATGTTCCTCAGCAGATCTTCAATGTGTGTAGTAAATGCCACCATTTACCAAACCAAGTATGGGATCAAGTTAATTTGTCTAAGGGGTGAAACAGAATGTTGTCCTTAGTCGCTATAAATCCAGTTGTGATGGACCTCTATTAATAAGTCCAACTGTGGGACCTATGTCCCTGTATGGACCTATGTCCCTGTATGGACCTATGTCCCTGTAAGGACCTATGTCCCTGTATGGACCTATGTCCCTGTATGGACCTATGTCCTCTCCCATGATAGAACCTATATTCTATCATGGGTTTTAGGGCCTATGCCCCAGACGGTCTCCAACCTCCCCTTATAACCGTCCCTGTCCTCCTAAGTCGAACCCTATGGTCCAGGACTATAAGTGGCGCCCTATGGCCCACATCTATACTAAGTGGCACCCCACGGCCCACGTCTATACTATGTGGCACCCCACGGCCCACGTCTATACTATGTGGCACCCCACGGCCACGGCTATACTATGTGGCACCCACGGCTATACTATGTGGCACCCCACGGCCCACTTCTATACTATGTGGCACCCCACGGCCCACGGCTATACTATGTGGCACCCCACGGCCCACGGCTATACTATGTGGCACCCCACGGCCCACTTCTATACTATGTGGCACCCCACGGCCCACGGCTATACTATGTGGCACCCCACGGCCCACGGCTATACTATGTGGCACCCCACGGCCCACGGCTATACTATGTGGCACCCCACGGCCCACGGCTATACTATGTGGCACCCCACGGCTATACTATGTGGCACCCCACGGCCCACGGCTATACTATGTGGCACCCCACGGCCCACGGCTATACTATGTGGCACCCCACGGCTATACTATGTGGCACCCCACGGCCCACGGCTATACTATGTGGCACCCCACGGCCCACGGCTATACTATGTGGCACCCCACGGCCCACGGCTATACTATGTGGCACCCTACGGCCCACGGCTATACTATGTGGCACCCTATGGCCCACGGCTATACTATGTGGCACCCCACGGCCCACGGCTATACTATGTGGCACCCCACGGCCCACGGCTATACTATGTGGCACCCTACGGCCCACGGCTATACTATGTGGCACCCTATGGCCCACGGCTATACAATACATACTGACCGACAGACTCTGTATTTCGCCCTTGGCGACACTCCCCCGCGAGGAAAATAAGCAATACTATACTAGTGGTGCTTTGTGTCTAGTGTATTACTAGGAATGTTCACATTCATCAAGGCTTATAACATAACTATTTATGTGAGCTTGAGATTTACTCTGGAATAGAAGAAATCTATATGATTAGTAGATGGTAATGATTATTTATCTATGGTGACATACTCCGTGTCCAGCATGTACAAAATCAAAACGCTCCGTTTTGAAACTTTAACAATAACAAATCAATTTTTATTGAACTAATAAATTATAGTATCAAAATGTAAGGAACTAATGGTTGCTTTCAACTTATTTCACCACCTGTGAACTAATAATACTAAGAACATATTGAGACTATTTCTCAATATACAGTTTGTCCCAATGTTTCACCAACGAATGGGAAAATTCAAAAATATTGAATCAACTATGTACAATATAACTAAATAAATCAAGTCTTTTCTTTGCAAAGTATGGAGCTATCCATAAATTATGAGATCCATGTTAATAAGTTGCTAAACTTATTCTCTATGTACAATATTGTTTATTATAGAAAATGTTAGACATCGTCTAATATTTTCTTTTGCTATTTCTGCGGCCTTGCGTACCGGACGGCTAGAATCGCGAAGAGAAACCTGACTACTGTTTCTTTCACCAATTCCAACGTCACTGTTAGAAGCTGTAGACTTTTCTATGTCTTCGGACTGATTATTAATGTCTTTGTCCATCTGTAGTGACTCTGTAGACTGTCCTGGGTCTTTAGACTGAAATTTTGCTTCCTTTTCGGTCTGCAGGTTTTCAGATATCTCAAGCGGATAGAGTTGAGATATCGAGCGAGTAATGGTATTTCCATTGGACATTCTAACACGAGCTGTTCTCGTGAGCCCGTCCCTACTAGGGACTATTTCTGATATTCGTCCGACACGCCAATAACTTCTACTAAGTTGGCTCTCCTTCACTTGGACTACGTCACCCACTGAGGGTAATCGGTCGGATAAAACCCTTGGTTGTTTATGTGGCTTCAAGCCACGTTCTGCAAGACTGGTCAGATATTGGTCGACAAACATTGATTGGAATTGACTAAATGCTGCTTGGCTTTTCCTCCAGCTTGTAGCCGTCATTGGGTTCAAGGATAAATCTCCTGGTATATCAAGAACTAGAGGAGATACTGGACTGAGGAAATCTGATGGAGTTAACACGTGTTCTAAGTCAGTACCTACGACTGTTAAAGGACGTGTATTTAAAACACACTCCACTTCTTTGACAACGGTAGTGAGTTGATTATTGGTCAGGAGTGTTCTGTCGAGAGAACGACGGAGACAATGCTTGACCAGTCCTACTAGTCTTTCATAAAATCCTCCCTGCCAGGGGGACAGTTCGGCTATAAAACGCCATTGAATGTTCTTTTGTTCACAGAACGAAGACTTTAGAATATCTGCAGATAACTTAAACTGCAAGGCATTGTCTGATACAATGACAACTGGAAAACCTCTAGCTGCAGTGAATCGTCTCAGGCAAAGAAGAAACTCTTCAGAGGACATGTCGTGAACAAGTTCAAGGTGAATGGCGCGCGTTGCCATGCACGTAAAGATAACACACCATCTTTTCTGACTGGTTCCTTCGTGCAAAACGGTCAGAGGTCCGAGATAATCTAGACCAGTATACGTGAAAGGAGGACACGTTTTCACTCTCTCTTTAGGAAGGGGAGGCATGTCTGGCATTTTATATGGCCCTCCGCCATATTTTACACAGACTTCGCATTTCTTTATTACTTTTGACACTTGGCTTCGGCCCATAGGTACCCAGTACTTTTTTCTCAGTAATGACAGAGTATGAGTTACTCCCACATGATAATTTTCTTCATGTATTTTCTTTATAGTGTTATAAGTCGAGGGCGAGTCTCTAGGTAAAAGTATGGGAAACTTTTGTTCATAGGGTATATCTGAGTTTTGCAATTTGGCGTTGCAACGGAGTAATCCCGCTTTGTCGATAAACAGACGTAACGATTTGGTCAAATGTGTACTTGCACCCGACATTTCTTGGGGAAAGTGTTTTAACTGTAGGCTTTGTAGGTCGAATTCTAAACTATTGCTAGAAGAACCCTTTTCAACTAGATTGGTGTCACCTGACACTTTACTAATGTCGCCTGACATTGGATTAGTGTCACCTGATACTTGGCTTGTATCGCCTGACACTTGGCGAGTGTCGCCTGACACTTGACTAGTGTCGCCTGACACTTGACTATTGTCGCCTGACACTTGACTATTGTCGCCTGACACTTGACTATTGTCACCTGACACTTGGCTAGTGTCGCCTGACACTTGACTATTGTCGCCTGACACTTGACTAGTGTCGCCTGACACTTGACTATTGTCGCCTGACACTTGGCTAGTGTCGCCTGACACTTGACTATTGTCGCCTGACACTTGACTAGTGTCGCCTGACACTTGACTATTGTCGCCTGACACTTGACTAGTGTCGCCTGACACTTGACTAGTGTCGCCTGACACTTGACTAGTGTCGCCTGACACTTGACTATTGTCGCCTGACACTTGGCTAGTGTCGCCTGACACTTGACTATTGTCGCCTGACACTTGACTATTGTCGCCTGACACTTGACTAGTGTCGCCTGACACTTGACTAGTGTCGCCTGACACTTGACTAGCGATGTTTGTGACACTTGAGAGCTGATTTTCACAATTAGGACCATTGTTAAAAGACTCTGCTAGGAAATCTTCTTCTAAGTTGCCTTGTCTTAGGAAGGGTGGACCTTTTGTCCAAAGAGCAGGGAGTCCGTACATTGCCGAGTCAGCTCTAGTAGCCGCATCAGCGGGATTCACTTTTGACGGAACATATCTAAACTGAATCTGCTCAGCAGATCTAATTTCTGCAATTCTACGAGCTACAAATGGCGGAAGAAGATGGTTGGATTTTATCCACGCAAGGACTATCTGACTATCAGTCCAAAGAAATATAAGCACGTTTTCAAGATTCAGTGTTTTCTTAACGTATGCAACCAATCGCACACCGATCAATACACCCAGTAGCTCAAGTTTGGGTATAGTTATGTGATCACGCTGTCGTAGCGGCGTTAATCGTGATCTAGACATTACAAAACTTAAACTGCACTCATCACCTAACGTGATTCTCAAGTACACTACTGCAGCGTATGCATCCAGCGATGCATCTGTAAAGCAATGAAGCTGATAACTAAGTTTATCTGAATCTAACTCTCCAGGAGGTTTAACGAACTTTCTGGGTAACTCTACGTTTTCTACAGTCTTCAGAATTTGGACACATTTAGACCATTCTTCAAGGCGCTTTTGAGCTATTACATCGTCCCATTTACATTTATCTTTCCAGAGCTCTTGGTGAAGTAATCTAGCTGGTAGAGTTAATGGAGCAATGAATCCACACGGATCAAACACAGAAGCAACTATGCGGAGAGTGTCACGTTTTGTCGACACCGGCTTATCTAAACGGTTCACATCGACTGCAATACTCAGAGTGTCGTCATTTCTGTTCCACTCTAAACCAAGGACAGAAATGGTCTCCTTCGAGCTTTTCTTTTCATCCGGTATCAAGTCCAGAAAACTCTGACTGTTGGAGTTCCATTCTCTAATATTCATTGACAACTCATTAAAAATTGAATTTCCAACTGAGAAAATTGCTTTAGCTTCTTCTAGGGTCTGTACACTTTGCAAGAAATTGTCAACATAAAGACTGTCTGAAATCAGCTTTGCTTCAACGCTTCCTTGTCGACAAAGATGATACTTTAGCGTGGCAGCTAGAATGAAAGGACTGGACACAATACCAAACGGCACGCGTGTGAAACGGAAGTGTATGATATTGTCTGGATTGACACCACCATGTGCGTCTTTCAACCACAGAAATCTAGTGACATCGCGATCTTCAAGTTGAAGTCCAACTTGTAAAAATGCTTTCTCGATATCTGCTACTAGGGCAATGTCGTATAATCTAAATAGCATGAGGAATCCAACTAAATCGTCCAACATGCGCGGACCTTTGAAAAGGTAATCATTTAGACTGTGGCTACCACGTGTCTTGGCTGATGCATCGTAAACTACTCTAAGTTTTGTAGTTTTTTCCTCTTGAATCACGCAATGGTGAGGAAGATAATGCACTGGATGCGGCGGAAATCCGGCATGATGATCAACTACTTCTATGACTCCTAGTCGTAACTGATCCTGTAGGACCTGGTCGTAAAGTTCGAGGGTTTGATGATCTAGTCTCTTTACCAGACTAGTTAGACGTCCAGTAGCTAAGCCCAAATTCGGAGGGAGTTCAGCCGGATATTGTATCCACGGCCACTTTACATGATAACGCCCTTCTTTGAATATCGTTGTTCTGTTGAAGAAATCTATTATTTCATCTTGGTGCAGAATCTTGGGCGAGTCTCGGATTCCGATTGCTTCTAATTCCCACAGCTCTTTGATATTGTCATCATTAAGAGGTGGATCAGGTACTACAAACTGAGATGTGGAGTCATTAACTCCTGACACGTAGGTAAGAAATGACAAAGTCCGATCAGGAAATTTGTCAAACTGTTGACCGCATACAATCCAACCTAGTTTGGACTGAACCAGATATAAACTATCTTGAACATGTTTTATTTGTCCTGTGACAAAGGAATAGTATTGATCACTTCCGATCAAGACATCAGCAGGCGTGTCAACCTCTGTATCACGGGCAAAGTCTATATCAGGAAACTGCCTCTGAATTTGCTGTTTTAACACAAAGTTGGATGCTAGGGGTCCCGTTATTTTAGGCACCGCATAGGCTGAGATTTCCAGTACTGAATCATTTTTTAAATCTATCTTGATAGGCACAAGAGAGGTCTTGAACGTCTTCGGTTTCATACAACCAAATGTGTAAACGGTCAAATCTATTTCATTGGACGAATCCTCATCAGAAAACATCAATAGCTTGGCTAAAGAGTTTGTCACATAACTCCTCTGACTACCTGTATCAAATATGATACGAATGTTCTTCTCTCCCTCTGTCGTCTTGGCGTAAGCAACAGCTGTAGGGAGAATTGCTTCATGTCATGCTAAGGCAAGCATGTTGTTCGTTTGGGTCATGTGATTAGGACAAATGCTCCTATTGTGATCTCCATAGACACCGCAATGGACACACTTACGTTTATACGTACAGTTTTCTGCCATATGACCACTACGTAAACATATGAAACATAACTTCTCTTTGAGCAAGATACGTTTCCGCGTATCAAGGGTTGACGCTTCTTTGCACTCGTCATTGTAATGGTCTGCTTTACAGTAAACGCACTCTAGCTTCTTTCTCTTTGGCTTGGGTGACAGCTTTCTGTCATTACGTCGCTTATTCGACTGTGAATGACCTGAGAATTTTGTACTAGAAACAAATGGGTGAGATTTGTTGTGAGCTAGAGAATGTCTGGAGCTGGATATTTGTCGCTGTCGGTGTTCACTACGACCACCTTTGCGAGGATTTCTATCAAATCCTTTGGATATGAATTTGTGAGTTTCAACTGATGCGACTAATGCATCGGTCGTAAATGCATCTCTATTTTCCGACTGAATGTCGACTGAACCACCCATGGAAAAGGAATTTTCTCTCGCGGAGAGTATTTTCTCTAATGACTCTCGCAACGTCTTTACGGAGTATCCTTGAGTTTCCATGTCCATCCTCAATTCATATATTATCTCATGAGGGAATTTTTCCATGATTGTGGTTCGAAGCTGATTGTGATTTATATCTTCACCTAAGATTTCCAGCGTTCGCAAGTGTCGTTCAACTGTATCAAGAACACGTCGACAATCAACTGTCGTATTCTTTGCCACGGGAACTCGACCTAGTGCCGCATAATGCGCGTCTACAATCAGGTTGGGTTTACCAAATCTCTCGTTCAGTTTTTGAACAGCAACTTTGTAGTTTGCGTTCGTCAACTCTAAACCATGAATTGCTTGTTTTGCGCTACCTTCCAGGCAACCCACAAGATATGCCAATTTATCTCCGTCAGGAATGTCAACCCTACGGTCCACAACTGACGTGAATCTGTCCCAAAACTCTGTCCATTTGAGGATGTCTCCACTAAAGCTAGCTAATTGGAGTTTGGGAAGATGATTTCCTGAGAAAGTACTCGTGGATGGTTGGCTAGCAGTTGGTTCAACATGTGAAACCTGTGTCGAGGTTTTGAGATACACATCTAGCTCAACTAGAAGATCTTCAGACTCTATTTGTAACTGATTTACTTCATCAATTTGGGAGATCAGTTCATCCCCGGCAGATCCGGTTGGAGTGTTGCTAATAGCAGTGTATACTTCTTGAACAAGTCGTTCATTTGATTTTCTCAATTTCTCAACTTCAATAACTGCTGCTTGTTTGGGAGTGTCACCCGACGACAAGCTTTCTTTGATCTGCTTGCATGCTGTCATGCATTTGGTCACATGTTCGGCCAGAGACGAAAGCCTTCTGGCCAACAAAACACTATCCATCTTGGGTTTTCTGTAAAAGTCTTTCAATTTTTAAGTTTGAACTATAGGACCTGAAACATACAGAAACAAACTGCTTGCGGAGCTCTCACCAGAGCTGCCAAGCACCGGATTCGACTATGTAGGACAACATCTGTGAAGGTTGCCCCGCACCTCCACCATGTAGTAAATGCCACCATTTACCAAACCAAGTATGGGATCAAGTTAATTTGTCTAAGGGGTGAAACAGAATGTTGTCCTTAGTCGCTATAAATCCAGTTGTGATGGACCTCTATTAATAAGTCCAACTGTGGGACCTATGTCCCTGTATGGACCTATGTCCCTGTATGGACCTATGTCCCTGTAAGGACCTATGTCCCTGTATGGACCTATGTCCCTGTATGGACCTATGTCCTCTCCCATGATAGAACCTATATTCTATCATGGGTTTTAGGGCCTATGCCCCAGACGGTCTCCAACCTCCCCTTATAACCGTCCCTGTCCTCCTAAGTCGAACCCTATGGTCCAGGACTATAAGTGGCGCCCTATGGCCCACATCTATACTAAGTGGCACCCCACGGCCCACGTCTATACTATGTGGCACCCCACGGCCCACGTCTATACTATGTGGCACCCCACGGCCCACGGCTATACTATGTGGCACCCACGGCTATACTATGTGGCACCCCACGGCCCACTTCTATACTATGTGGCACCCCACGGCCCACGGCTATACTATGTGGCACCCCACGGCCCACGGCTATACTATGTGGCACCCCACGGCCCACGGCTATACTATGTGGCACCCCACGGCCCACGGCTATACTATGTGGCACCCCACGGCTATACTATGTGGCACCCACGGCCCACGGCTATACTATGTGGCACCCCACGGCCCACGGCTATACTATGTGGCACCCCACGGCTATACTATGTGGCACCCCACGGCCCACGGCTATACTATGTGGCACCCCACGGCCCACGGCTATACTATGTGGCACCCCACGGCCCACGGCTATACTATGTGGCACCCTACGGCCCACGGCTATACTATGTGGCACCCTATGGCCCACGGCTATACAATACATACTGACCGACAGACTCTGTATTTCGCCCTTGGCGACAATGTGCTCTCGTATGAAGGGAAGGGATCTCAACAACAAAGGATTATGTAGCTACCTGAGTTCGAATGTTCCTCAGCAGATCTTCAATGTGCTCTCGTATGAAGGGATCTCAACAACAAAGGATTATGTAGCTACCTGAGTTCGAATGTTCCTCAGCAGATCTTCAATGTGCTCTCGTATGAAGGGATCTCAACAACAAAGGGTTATGTAGCTACCGAGTTCGAATGTTCCTCAGCAGATCTTCAATGTGCTCTCGTATGAAGGGAAGGGATCTCAACAACAAAGGGTTATTATGTAGCTACCTGAGTTCGAATGTTCCTCAGCAGATCTTCAATGTGCTCTCGTATGAAGGGATCTCAACAACAAAGGGTTATGTAGCTACCGAGTTCGAATGTTCCTCAGCAGATCTTCAATGTGCTCTCGTATGAAGGGAAGGGATCTCAACAACAAAGGATTATGTAGCTACCTGAGTTCGAATGTTCCTCAGCAGATCTTCAATGTGCTCTCGTATGAAGGGATCTCAACAACAAAGGATTATGTAGCTACCTGAGTTCGAATGTTCCTCAGCAGATCTTCAATGTGCTCTCGTATGAAGGGATCTCAACAACAAAGGATTATGTAGTTACCTGAGTTCGAATGTTCCTCAGCAGATCTTCAATGTGCTCTCGTATGAAGGGAAGGGATCTCAACAACAAAGGATTATGTAGCTACCTGAGTTCGAATGTTCCTCAGCAGATCTTCAATGTGCTCTCGTATGAAGGGATCTCAACAACAAAGGATTATGTAGCTACCTGAGTTCGAATGTTCCTCAGCAGATCTTCAATGTGCTCTCGTATGAAGGGATCTCAACAACAAAGGATTATGTAGTTACCTGAGTTCGAATGTTCCTCAGCAGATCTTAATGTGCTCTCGTATGAAGGATCTTATGAAGGGAAGGGATCTCAACAACAAAGGATTATGTAGCTACCTGAGTTCGAATGTTCCTCAGCAGATCTTCAATGTGCTCTCGTATGAAGGGATCTCAATAACAAAGGATTATGTAGCTACCTGAGTTCGAATGTTCCTCAGCAGATCTTCAATGTGCTCTCGTATGAAGGGATCTCAACAACAAAGGATTATGTACCTACCTGAGTTCGAATGTTCCTCAGCAGATCTTCAATGTGCTCTCGTATGAAGGGAAGGGATCTCAACAACAAAGGATTATGTAGCTACCTGAGTTCGAATGTTCCTCAGCAGATCTTCAATGTGCTCTCGTATGAAGGGATCTCAACAACAAAGGATTATGTAGCTACCTGAGTTCGAATGTTCCTCAGCAGATCTTCAATGTGCTCTCGTATGAAGGAGATCTCAACAACAAGGATTATGTAGCTACCTGAGTTCGAATGTTTCCTCAGCAGATCTTCAATGTGCTCTCGTATGAAGGGATCTTATGAAGGGAAGGGATCTCAACAACAAAGGATTATGTAGCTACCTGAGTTCGAATATTCCTCAGCAGATCTTCAATGTGCTCTCGTATGAAGGGATCTCAACAACAAAGGATTATGTAGCTACCTGAGTTCGAATGTTCCTCAGCAGATCTTCAATGTGCTCTCGTATGAAGGGAAGGGATCTCAACAACAAAGGGTTATGTAGCTACCTGAGTTCGAATGTTCCTCAGCAGATCTTCAATGTGCTCTCGTATGAAGGGAAGGGATCTCAAACAACAAAGGGTTATGTAGCTACCTGAGTTCGAATGTTCCTCAGCAGATCTTCAATGTGCTCTCGTATGAAGGGATCTCAACAACAAAGGGTTATGTAGCTACCCGAGTTCGAATGTTCCTCAGCAGATCTTCAATGTGCTTCGTATGAAGGGATCTCAACAACAAAGGGTTATGTAGCTACCTGAGTTCGAATGTTCCTCAGCAGATCTTCAATGTGCTCTCGTATGAAGGGATTATGTAGCTACCCGAGTTCGAATGTTCTCAGCAGATCTTCAATGTGCTCTCGTATGAAGGGATCTCAACAACAAAGGGTTATGTAGCTACCTGAGTTCGAATGTTCCTCAGCAGATCTTCAATGTGCTCTGTATGAAGGGATTATGTAGCTACCTGAGTTCGAATGTTCCTCAGCAGATTTCAATGTGCTCTCGTATGAAGGGATCTCAACAAACAAAGGATTATGTAGCTACCTGAGTTCGAATGTTCCTCAGCAAATCTTCAATGTGCTCTCGTATGAAGGGAAGGGATCTCAACAACAAAGGATTGTGTAGCTACCTGAGTTCGAATGTTCCTCAGCAGATCTTCAATGTGCTCTCGTATGAAGGGATCTTATGAAGGGAAGGAATCTCAACAACAAAGGGTTATGTAGCTAAGGGATCTCAACAACAAAGGGTTATGTAGCTACCTGAGTTCGAATGTTCCTCAGCAGATCTTCAATGTGCTCTCGTATGAAGGGATCTTATGAAGGGAAGGGATCTCAACAACAAAGGGTTATGTAGCTACCTGAGTTCGAATGTTCCTCAGCAGATCTTCAATGTGCTCGTATGAAGGGAAGGGATCTCAACAGCAAAGGATTATGTAGCTACTGCGTTCGAATGTTCCTCAGCAGATCTTCAATGTGCTCTGTATGAAGGGATCTCAACAACAAAGGATTATGTAGCTACCTGAGTTCGAATGTTCCTCAGCAGATCTTCAATGTGCTCTTCGTATGAAGGGATCTTATGAAGAGAAGGGATCTCAACAACAAAGGGTTATGTAGCACCTGAGTTCGAATGTTCTCAGCAGATCTTCAATGTGCTCTCGTATGAAGGGATCTCAACAACAAAGGGTTATGTAGCTACCTGAGTTCGAATGTTCCTCAGCAGATCTTCAATGTGCTCTCGTATGAAGGGTTTTATGAAGGGAAGGGATCTCAACAACAAAGGATTAAGGGATTATGTAGCTACCTGAGTTCGAATGTTCCTCAGCAGATCTTCAATGTGCTCTCGTATGAAGGGAAGGGATCTCAACAACAAAGGATTAAGGGATTATGTAGCTACCTGAGTTTTTAAAGGGGTTCCCCCCGCAGTTTTCCCCCTGTTTTCCCCTAAAGGGAAAAGGGTTTTTTTGAAAGGGGAAAGGGGTCTCAACAACCCCAAAAGGGGGGTTTTTAGCAAAACCCCCTTTTAAAAAATTTCCCCGCAATCTTTAATGGGGGTCCCCGGGGGGAAAAAATTTTCAAAAGCAAAAAGGGGGTTTTTTTGCAAAACCCCCGGGGGTTTTTAAAAAATTTCCCCAGCAGATTTTTTAAATTTCCCTCGTATTAAGGGAAATTTTTGAAGGGAAAAAGGGGGGCCCCCAAAAACAAAAGGGTTTTGGGGGGGTACCTGGTTTTTTAAAGTTTTCCCCGCAAAAAATTTTTTAATGTGCCTTTTTAAAAGGGATCTCAACAACAAAGGGGGGGTTTTTACTACCTGGTTCGAATGTTTTCCCCCCGATTTTTTTGTGCCCCCCGTATGAAGGGGGAAAGGCTTAAAAACAAAGGGTTAGGGGGGACCCGAGTTTTTTAAATTTTTCCCAGCAATCTTCCCCAAAAAGGGTCTCGTAGGGGGGAAGGGAAAATTTTTCAAAAAAAGGGGGTTTTTTTGCTACCGAGTTCCCAAATTTTTCCTTTTGAAACTTTTAATGTCCCCTTTTTAAGGGGGGAAAGGGGGGTCAACAACAAAAAAGGGGTTTTTTGCCTTTTCCCGAGTTTTTTAAATTTTCCCCAAAAAAAATCTTAAAAAGTGCTCCCCGTAGGAAAAGGGAAATTTTTTTGCTTAAAACCGGGGTTTTTGAATGTTCCCCCAGCAGATCTTCAATGTGCCCCCCCTTGAAGGGGTCTCAACAAAAAAAGGGGGTTTTGGGAAAAACCTTATTCAATGTTTTTCCCCCGAGATCTTCAAATTTTCTCTTTTATGAAGGGAAATTTTTTAAAAAACCTGATTCGAATGTTTCCCACAGATCTTCAAAAAAGCTCTGTTGAAGGGGTCTAACAACAAAGGATTTGTAGCTTCCTGATTTTTAAAGTTCCCACCCAAATTTTAAAGTGTCTCGTATGAAGGGGAAAAAGGGGGTCAACAACAAAGGGTTGGGTAGCAAACCCGAGGGGTTTTTAATTTTCCCCACAGATCTTCAATTTTTCTCTCGTTTTAAAAGGGAAAAATTTAAAGGGGGGAAGGGGAAAAACAAAAACAAAGGGTTTTGTACTAAGGGATCTCAACAAAAAAGGGTTATGTAGGTACCCGAGTTTTTTAAATTTTTCCCCCGGGAGTTTTTCGTTTTTCCTTTTTGGAAAAAAAGGGGGGTTTTTGAAGGGAAGGGGGCTTTAACAGCAAAGGATTAAAGGGAAGGGGGCCTGAGTTTTAATGTTCCTCAGGGAGATTTTTCAAAAAAGGGGTCTTTTTTTGAAGGGGGGGCCCTTTTTTTTTCGGGGCCGGGGTTTTTTCCCCGGATCACCTCGAAAGGGGCCCCCATGGGTTTTTTCCTTTGGGGGGGGGCACCAGGTTGGGCAAGGGCCCGGAAAAAAAGGGGCATTCTTGTACGGCCCCTTGGGCCCCCCGGGGGTCAATGGGTTTTTTTTCCCGGGCTTCATTTAACCCGGGGGGGGGGAGAAATGGGTTTTTACAAAATTTTTTGGGAAAATTTTGTTCAGCCCCCGACCTCAGGGGGGTTTTAAAAAAAAGTATTACTAAAATTGGAAAACATTTCTCGATATTAGTAAAAAATTTGTTTAAAAAACCCACTGGCGAATTTAAATTTGGGGGGTTTTTTAAAGGGGTTAACCCTTTCCCCGGGGGGGCCCTGTTGGGGCCCCCCCCCCCCAATTGGGAAGTATTGTGTCCCCCTTTTTTTCGCCCATCGAGGGGGGCATTTTACGGGATGGGGGGGGTACAACCAGGGCCCCCAAAACCCCCCCCCCATTTCTCCCCCTTTTTTTTTTGGCCCCCCCAAAAAAAAAAAGGGGTGAAACCCACTTTTTTTTAAAAAAAAAAAAAAAAAATTTTAAAAAAAAAAAAAAAAAATTAAAATAAAAAATTTTAAAAAAAAACCAAGACACTGATCACGGCTTACCCTTTCCCCATTTTTTTTTTTTATCCCCCCGGGTGATTTTTTGTGAGTATTAGAAAAGGAAACTTCCCCAAAACCCCCCAAAAAAATTTTTCCCTTTTAAAAATGTCTGTCCCCCCGGGGCTCGGGTAAAAAGGGGGAAATCTGGGAACCAAATTTTCCCCCGGGGTGGGGGTTTTTAAAACCCCCCCGGGGCCCCCACAAGTTTTTTTTCCCCCTTTTGGGGTTTTTCCCACATAAAATTTTTTGGGCCCCCGTGGCGTAATAGCCCTCCGGGCGTAATAGGGCCCCCGTGGCGTAATGGTTGTGACCCACTGCCCCTAAATTTCCCGGGGTTTTCCCGGGGTTCCCAATCCCGGCTGGGGCAAAACTTTTTAAGAAAAAATTCCGTTCCCCTCTAAACACGGGGAGGCGCCATTTCCGGCCCTACCCAGGGTTTGGGGGAGGTTAAATGTGGGTACTGGGACGATTCCCAGCGAATGGGAGGGTAAAAAACCCCCCTCCAATCCAGGGCGTTTTAAAACAAAAAAAATCGTTTGGGGTTTTGGGGAAAGGCAACCAGGCCCCTAAAAAAAAAGTGCCAAAAAAACCCCCCAAACCCCAACCCTGGGGTTAACAACGTCACCCTGCTTGAGCGGGAAAACAGAGGGAAAAGAAAAAAAGAAAGACCCCATAATAAAAATTTTCTTGGGCTTAAATGCTGGAATAATGGGACTTTAATAGTCTTTAAAATTTGGGGGTATAAATAGGGCGATATTATTATTATATATTACTTATTTAGTAATATTGTATCAAATAGATAATAATAAAAAACCCAAAAGGGGTTTGGGGGGAAAGAAATTTTTATAGGCAATAACCCCCCTCCTGTAGGGTTTGGGCATATGGTTTTTTTTATATTTTTTATTCTTTTTCATTTTTATTGTATATTATATTGTTTCCATTTTTTTCATTGTTAAAATAATTATTTGTATGTACACAATGTCTATTTATATCTAATAAAGCGTTGTATAATAATAATAATTGTAATACTTGTGTTTAACACCGACCTCGGTACTCCAACATAAGCGGCGGACTTGAAACCCCGGAGGTGGGTGGTACAAGTCCCGGTTTAAGCGTAGATTTATGAAGCGAGTTTGAGTATTGTGGGTATCACGAAGTGATTAACACAAATATGATAACTTTTAACTTTACTTGTGTTTAACACAAGGACAGGAGGTTGGGCCCTGGCCCGAGCATGGCCAAAAATACTTGTTTTATTTAACACAATACTTGGTTTTAACACAAGTAACTCTCCCCCAACTCCTGTAATATTTTCCCCTGTAAGATGTCTGTCCCGGTAGCTCAGTGGTTTAAAAACGGCACTGTGTGAATCCAGAGATTCCATAGGTTGCGGGTTCGAAACCCAAACCCGGACATGACAAGTTATCCTCCCATTTGGATTTTACCCAATAAAAATTATGTCTTGGGCTTACTGGTAGAATAATGGGACTTTTTTAAGTCCTAATCGGGCAGTATAATTAAAGTGATATTATTATTAAAAATAAAAAATTAAAAAATGCTTTTTCTTTGTGTTATTACGTCACAATTTAGTGGGTAGCGCAGAATCAAGGACTTTTACCACTTAATTTACAATATCTTGTATTATTTTTTTGCCTAAGATTCTGCCACTGGTCCTGCTTCACATTAAGCACTACTCATTTTTCCTCACGAGGGATGAGTGGACCCCCCGAACATCCAATACAGAAGAAAAAATCTTCCCCCGCTGGAATCGAACCCAGGTCACCATGTGTGCAATCCCTAGCGCGCTAACCGCTCTGCCACATGACTACTTATTAATTTTTATTTATGTCGTGTTGTTTTAAACTTATAGACCACATGTTGGGTAATACCAGGTACTTGAGACAAGTGGTTCTCCTAGGGCTTCCGACTCATCGTAGTTCTTTTAAAGCTTCAAAGAAGTCAGTGGGGAGCCTTCTCGAATTCTCCCTCTCTTAGGTGCATCTTACCTCCACATTCTGTAATGGAAATGTTTTGGGCATTT
>CM044955.1:3653723-3681267 GCA_024516035.1 Bactericera cockerelli
TGCGTGCAAGCCTAGTGCGCTAGCCACTTGGCCAAGGTGACCACTTAAAAGAAAATCAGATTCACATAATTACACGTGTCTATATAATAAAAACTTCAGTAGCTTCATCGATAAGGCGCAGACTTGTAACCTGGAGGTCGGTGGTTCAAGTCCCGGGTTCAGCGAAGATTTAGTAAAGCGAGTTTGAGTAGTTGTGATATCACGGAAGTGATTAACTTAAATGTGATACCTATGAAACTATGTAATCGAATTATTTATTTTCCTCCTGTATAGGTAATCAATTATTATTATCATTATTAATTATTATATTACGCTTTATTAGGTAAGGATAAAGTACAATATTGACAGAACAATACAATGAAATTATAAAGAAAAAAAAAATAAGAGAATAAAGCTAATGTCCTACCTGAAGGACGGGGTTATTGCCTGTGGCAATCTCTCCCACCCAACCCTTATTTCGAGTAAAATCTCGACAGTGGTTCTCAACTTACGGATCTCGCGGCCCTCCTTGGCACAGCTGGGCTGCATGCGGCCCCCGTTCACACAGAAGTCGACGTGGCCAACTTGAGGGGCCTCGCCCAGGTACCAGGCATTTGTGTGAATCACCTGGAGAATAGAAGAAGGTGAGGTTCTTTTTTAACTTGAGTACTGGACAATCCCCAGACAGCACAGTCAACTGGATGTATACCATACTGTTAGGTGGAAAAAGTCTACTTGCCCACCTGGAAATCAACTGGAGATTTCCACCTTCCACCTGACCTCCACCTGGAAATCAACTGGAAATGAACTGGAAAGTAACCCAACTTTTAACTGGAAGTCAGTTGCCCAAAGTCAACTGGATTTGTTCCACTTATTTCCAGCTACTTGTAGCGCTCTCTAGTGGATGGGTAGTAACTCACTACCACAATGTTGACATACCTATTTACCTATACTGTACATTATACTACATAATAATCAAATGCTACGCTCTTGGTTTTGAGGTCATGGGTTCGAATCCCATTATATGCATTTTTAAATAAAAAAAAAAAAAATAATAATAATAGTAATAAAAATACTAGAAACATATGTATATTAGGCATAAATTCAATTTCAGTTATTTAATTTAGAGGCCATACATTCAAATCTCATGAAGAATATTTTTTTTGTATAAAAATAAAGTAATAAATTTTAAATAGGTTTTTTTAACACATACCCACACACAAATTTGGGTATAATTTTTTTTATAGAAATTTGGAAAGAAAAAGAAAATAACTAATCTGTTTTAAACAACACAATTCAAATAAGACTCGTTAACATGATTATATTTTACAATAAGAGTGTTTATTATTAAAAAATTGTCCCAAAAGTGTAAAATGCACTATCAAATTTCCACCATGTCACAAGACCTTGTACCAATGTATCACAATTATTTCCTAAGTAGGTATAATCTCTATATATAAAACTCAAAGTTATGCATGTCTGGCTGACTATGTCCTCTTGGGGTTACAATACCAAACGGTACTCTCACTGAGAGTTCACCCCCCCTAAGCCACCTTCAACATACTAGAAAATTATCAAAATTAAAATATCTAATACAATTTTCAAGTGCACTGGTAATCAAGTGGTTAACGCACTAGTCAGATAATCAACCTAGCGTAGGGTTCCGTTGTTTCAAATTTTTCCTCATTATGGTTGTGACCACATAAAAATAAGACTCTGAGGGTTAGGTTAGTAGAAAATGCTTTGAGCATAACCTTTAACCTTACCTTCCTTCCAATTAAAAGTGTTATTATTATTTTTATTGGGACACCGGCCATGAGAAAAAACCTTAATGGTGACAAAATGCCAGGTTTTAGCTAGTATAGAATTACCTTCCAATTAAAAGTGTTATTATTATTTTTATTGGGACACCGGCCATGAGAAAAAACCTTAATGGTGACAAAATGCCAGGTTTTAGCTAGTATAGAAATAAAATAATGATATCCAATTATAAAATATGCTCATAACATGTACATAATCACAATAAAATAATAATACTATGTAAATTAAAATATATTTCTTTTGTGAAACCAAAAATAACAAAGAAATAAACTAATAGCCAGCAGAAAATGAAGATGGGGCATGGAATACACCAGTTTTCATGAAATTGCAAAAGTTAAGCAATGTCTAACGGGGTTGAACATGGATTAGTGAATGTTATTATGTATTTGTAATCCTTCATGACAATTTATATACTGCTGTGGCTAATTAGAATTGCTGGGTTGTTTGCTTTGAGAATTATTACCAAAAAACATTGTTATACTTAAATTAAAACAAAATTGACTTGTTAAGACTAGTGAAATTATAAAACACAATAGTGTGGAACACTTTTTTTAAATAGATATAAAATTAACTCAAAATTTAAGGGCCTTCATAGTAATAAGGTGGTAGAGAGAGCACAATAGTTATTATTGTTATTATGAACAGTGCACAGTAAATTGGCCAAATAATTTTAAATCAAGTAATCAGGAAGCATGTCACAAAGTAAACATCATTTTTTAGTGTGGCAGAACCACCTATCAGTGAAATATTCATTTTATAATGAATATTTATATTTTATAAAGTATTGTACATCTAAATAAAATCCACAGAGTGAAAAATTTCACTATCTAGCACTATGCATTCAGCTGTTTCTTTGCTTGGACCAGAACCTTTTTTTAGCCAACCTATGGTCAAGAGATCTTGAGCATAAAAAATTCTGTTTCCCTTAACACATGAGACTAGCATTCATGGTCCTGCTTTGGCTTGGCTAGGCTAGGTGAGATTAATATGGGTAGCTGGTATGATTCCAAGTGAACTGAAGGTGTTAATCCCACTGAAGGTCCAGGAACAGCAGAGTGCAGAAAGTTCATTAGGGTCCAAGTGGATGTCTCTAGAAATGGATGGTTATTGTCAGATGAAAAAGGTGATCCAGTATTAACTGCTTCTTGTCCTCTCCTTTCCTTCTGTCACGATTTAGACAAACTTAAGAACTATTTTTTGAAACATCTCGAAAGCAAATTTGGAGTTCAGAAATGACAAAGTAAACACTTTCATAGTTATAAAAAAGATGTTCAAAACTAATTAAAATATTATTTGTATTTAAAATATGTTCAAATAAATGAAATACCTATTATTTAAGAGAATTATTAATTATTTAAACAATTCACAATTTGTCACAAAAATATCACAATTTCTGAATTTCCTTCAACAAAGGACGAGTTTTATCTAAACACTTCCAGTACCTAGTTTTAAAAAAGATCAAAACTAATTAAAATGATATTTGTATTTAAAAATGTTCAAAACTAAATGAAATACATATTTAAAAGAATTATTAATTATTTAAAACAATTTACAATCACCATATCACCAATATCACAATGATTCTGAAATTACGAAAGATCAAAGATGGCGTCTTCAACAAAGGACGCGTTTTATGTAAACTGGAAAAATATGGAACATTTCCAGCTGACTGGTCAACTGACTAAATTCTACTCATGTCCTAGCTGGAGAGAGTCGTTATATTTCCAGCTGACTGCCCAGGTGACTGAGTCTAGATGGATTTTTGTTGGAAATATCCAGGTGGCTGGTCAACTGATTTAATCCATGATGGAAAAATCCAGCTGTCGGGACAGTTGGAGGTCCAGTTGACTTTATACACCTGGATATTTCCACCTTAAATCCAGACTGGAAGTCAACTTCCGTGCTGTCTGGGTCTGGCTTTCGTATTTCTGTTTGTCTGTCTGTCTATCTTTTTCGCTATAACTCTCGACCGGATCCTTCAAAATAATTGAAATTTAGTATACATACATGGTCATTGTGGTCCTATAATGTTACTCATCGTGTTTGAGCCGGCCATTTGGTGAAATATAATAATGATTCTTGTAATTTTATTCAATTTAATGAAGCAAGACTCTTAAAATTTTGTGATTGAATTATTTAATATTTTTTATATTGCATAGACCAGTGGTCCATGGTGGTCCGCGGAGCCATTTCGGAGATCAAGCCGAAAAATATTTGTGAAAAATATTGGGCAATAATTGGACTCAATTGTCTTAATCGGGCATGTAAATATGGCGAGATTAATTATAATCACAGCACAGTATACTTGAGGAACAGTCTGGCTTATCTTAACTTTAATCCTGTTTCATAGTTCGACCCTAAGGCCCAAATTATGAAAGAGGATTTGTTAATCTTAGAGGTCACCATCCCTTAACTTTCACCTTGACAACAACTGTAGAGGTCATATCTAAGCCGGGCTTTCTAGCTGTATAATCTTATTGTGGCCAGCCTTCTGGCACTCCCTGTATATCCCCTCCTATGCGTCTCTTACGTAACTGATTTAATTCACCTATTATCTGAACTGGTATCACCTATGACCTTAGTCTTGTCCGGTTTTAATAATAGTCAACATCGTCACCGAATCATCCGTAAAAGTTCATACCTTTCTTATCGCGCGTTCACAACTTCTCGCGTTAATTATATTAGCTTTCAAGTGTCCCGTCATCCAAGATCGCCACCTAGGGACTAATCATCGCCAACCAGAGACTCCTTCATCATTATCATCACGGATTCATAATCAGTAATTCATCACCAGCCTTTATATTCACTAACCACACTGACCAGGTAAGAGACGCCTCCGCGGCCTACCACCTCGCCTTAACACTGGTAGTCAAGTGGTTAACGCGCTAGTCTGGTAATCCAGGTAGCGTAGGGATCTGTTGGTTCGAATCCCACCCAGTGCACAATTTTTTCTTCATTAATTTGAGTTTGTGACACATAATAATAAGACTCTGAGGGTTAGGTGGTAGAAAATGCTTTGAGCATTAACCTCGCCTGGCGGTTACCTTCCACTAGAGAGTATTATTATTATTATTATTATTACTAAAAAATCGGTCAGCTGAGAAAATCTAAGGGTCGGCTTAGATTTACTAATCCTGTCTCATAATACGGCCCTGAATAGTTACCCGGCCCTGAATGGTTACCTGCACATAGTTAGCATCGTCCCGGGTGAGTCGGAAAGCTTTGTCTCCGTATCTGTCCACCAGGGGTCGGGCTGGGTCAATGCCTGGAATCATAGGACGTCAGGGTGGAACAAAAATGTTATTGAGTTACACAAAATACCTAATTAATAGTATAAGTAATAATACAGAAACAGGAGGAGCCTCGTGCAAGGAAATGAAAATGTTCGCGCAAGAAGTAGGGAAAAAAGCCATGATGAAAACAGGTGACACCCGCACACCAAATACCTAGCGTGCTAACTCACTCGGCCACGGTGACTACTAAAAAACCTAACTATGGTACAGAATACATACAACTTGTCAGTTTTCTCTTTATACTGATTAAAATAGAGGGGTTAGTTGATGAGATGGATAGCTTGGATTAACAAATCCTAGATATTTAATCCTCTTTCATAATTTGGCCTTGTAGGCTTTGGGGTCTGAAACACCAAAGTCGACAGAAAATTGTTCTCAAATGTGAAAAAACTGGGTACGTCAAATTGTCAACGAATACAATACTTTCAAGAACAAGGAAAGTAAAAAATCTCTTGAGTAAAGTTTACAACCAGAACACCTCGAATCTTGACGCAAGGCAGATCGAAGATCAGGTTTCGCATTGAATGGACCACTGGATCTAGGAGAGATTTTTAATAACTTTTTTTTTCTCAAAAACATCCAAAGAAAGTACTTATTCAAATGTATCCAAAATATCTGGGTCGGTGATGCTCACGTGATTGGCGTGGCTTGGACTTTCACTTTGAATTTTATAATTCGTGATTTTTTTTCTCTCATTTTTTTTTAGAAGAAGAATTTTTGAAGATTTCACGAGTGTGGAGTGAGAGGCCCGAGGCGGTTACGTGTGTATGCGACACAAATCCGGAACTTTCAAAGTCCGAGGAACTCTCAATCCTCTTCAGTGTGTTTGGTCCAGCCTCCGTGGCGTAACGGTTGTGACTACTGCCCGTAGTCCAGAGATCCTGAGTTCGATTCCCGGTTGGAGCAGACTTTTCGAAACGGAAAATTCTGTTCCCTCTCAACATGTTCCTTCTATTCTGGTGCTACCCAGGCTGGGTGAGGTTAATGTGGGTAGCTGGTACGATTCCCAGCGAATGGAGGGTAAAACCCTCGTCCTGTCTACCTCAAGTCAGGACGTTAAATCCAAATAGAATCAATGGACATGAAAGGAGCCTAGACATTGGATCTGGGCGTCCATATTGTCGGAAACGAATTGAGGGTTAATTTTGTATATCGTGTGAACGCGTCGTGTCTCGACTTCAAGGTCTTTTAAAGAAATATTTATAACCCGCGAGTTTTTGAATTGTTGTTGTAAAATGTGCTTTTCCGATGAACCGTGGAAAACTTAAGAGAAAAATGTAGGAAAATGGAAATGTTCTTGTATCTTATTGATTGTATTGTACATAATTGTATTACTTCACATTAATAAATGTAAAGTTCAAGTGTATAAATTCATCCGTGTTGTCTCTGTTTCAAATCTGAACTGATTAAGGGAATAGAAATTCCAACATCTGGCGACCGTAGTGACAGGACAGTTTAGCTGTCTTTGAGAAGTTTTCGCGTCGAGTGAGTTCTAGAATAAGACATGGGTGAGTCTGACTTAAGCAGTCTGAAGAAGGGAAGAGGTCTCATTAGAACGTCCCTTACTAAGTGTTTCAAGAAGATTGAAGATGAAGCAGATTCAAGCAAGATGTCTGGACTACTCGAGTGCATGAGGCTCAGATTTGAAGAACTGACTGTTATGGATAATACTATCTTTAGTATTATGTCTAAAGACCCTGAAGTGTCAGAGGCAGACTTGGAGAAAGAACATGATGACATTGACAGGTACACTGTACTGTACTACCAAGGTAAAAGTTTAGTTGAGTCTAAAGTACAGGTTAAGAATGAAGGTGAGTCAAGTCATTATGATAGTGTTAAATGTGAAACAACCAATTATCAGTGCAAATTGCCTACATTGAAGTTAAGAGAATTTAGTGGGAATTTGAGTGACTGGTTACCGTTCTGGTCTCAGTTTGAGAAGATAGATTCAGATCCCAAAATGAATCCCAGTGATAAGTTAGGTTATCTAACTATGTCCATGACTGCTGATTCTCCAGCAAGGCAGCTTGTAGACAGTTACCCTGCCACTGGAGAAATGTATGACAAAGTTGTCAAAACTTTGAAACAGAGGTATGGTCGAGAGGACCTGTTGACAGAATACTATATCAGAGAAATGTTAAAGTTGGTACTAGAGAATAGTAAGCAAAAGTTGGATATAGTATCTCTGCATGATAAGTTGTTGTGTCATATCCGTAACCTAGAATCACTTGGTGTGACCACTAAAAATTGCGGTCCTATTCTTATGCCCCTTGTTTCCTCATGTTTACCTGAGGACATCATGCAGATGTGGGAGAGGGTTACCCGTGATGATAGCAGTTCTACTGACAAACTAGAGAGTCTATTGACATTCCTTAAACGTGAGGTTGAAAGTTCTCAAAAGTTGGCGTTAGTTAAGTCAGGGTTTGGTTTAAGTACCCCTAGCCCTAAAGGCAATGTGAAACCCCATATGAAACCCAGCCAAGAGAAAAGTAGTTACACACCCACTGCTTCAGGATTGTTTAATACACATGTTAATATAGAATGTATTTTTTGTCAGGCTGAGCACAAGCCCCAAGATTGTAAAGTAGATATATCACTTCAAGCACGTATCGACATAGTGAAGAAGAAAAAAGTGTGTTTTTCATGCCTCAGGACTGGTCATCATGCTGCCCGATGTAGACGCCGGCCAAAATGTAATAAGTGTGGACGTGGCCATTACATGCTGTTGTGTGACCCAGGTTTGAGTAATTCACAGGAAACAGGTACAGATAATATTAAGTTTAAGCCTTCTCAAAATGCCTCTATGACCTCTGCCACTTCTAGTAATGTTCTGATGCAGACATTAGTCATAAAAGTGTGTGGTAAGAATGGCAGAACAAAAGAGACTAGATTATTATTTGACACCGGTTCACAACGGTCATACATGTTAAGTAGTCTAGCAAGAGAGATGGGTTATAATCCTAAAGGCAAGGAACGTATACAGCATGCCTTATTTGGAGGCAAAGTAACAGAGGCAGCAGAGCACAATATTTATCAGCTTAGATTAGCTAACATTGACAAGTCATTTACCTGTGATTTTGAAGTATTAGAACAGGATAAAATTTGTGCTGATATACCCTCTGTACCTACTGGTCCTTGGATTGGACAGCTTAAGGCAAAATCCATTACCCTTAGTGATGTCAATAACCAAAGTGAAATAGAGGTACTGGTTGGTTCAGATGTTGCCGCCAAGTTGTGGACAGGTGACAATTTTGATTTGAATAATGGTCTTGTTGCCATGGAGACCAAACTTGGGTGGACTTTATCAGGGAAAGTGCCAGGTGCCCCCAAGAGAGATAAATCAGTAGCATCAATTGTTACTTCCCTGCTATTGAAAGATGCTAAAATATCAGATCTTTGGAGTCTTGATGTGTTGGGTATTACTGACCCCATGGAATGTAAGCTTAGGACAGAAATTGACCGTGCCACAGAAGAACATTTTAGATCTACTGTGCAATTGAATAAAGATAATCGTTTTGAAATTCGTTTACCATTTACTAATGATCACCCTCCTTTGTCATCCAACTACAGTGTTGCCAAGTTAAGACTACAGTCTACCGTGAAGAAGCTAAAAGCTGATGGATATCTAGATTCCTATGAAGAAGTATTGTCAGGGTGGGAGCAACAGGGCATTATTGAAGAAGTCCCTATAAGTGAAATTGGCAACCCTGCACATTACTTACCTCACCGTCATGTGATTAAGGAAGGATCTACGACTCCGGTAAGACCTGTATTTGACGCTTCTTCTAAGGAGGTAGGAAGTCATTCATTAAATGATTGCTTAGAGAAAGGTCCTAACCTTATTGAGAAAATACCAGCAGCACTTGCTAAGTTCAGAAAGAATAAAATTGGTATTTCTGGTGATATCGCCAAGGCATTTCTACAGATAAGTGTTAATCCTAAAGATAGAGATTACTTACGGTTCTTATGGCAATCCAATGGACAGATTAAGACCTACCGACATTGTCGAGTAGTATTTGGAGTGTCATCCAGTCCATTCCTATTAGAGTCATGCCTAAAGCTTCATTTAGAAGATACGATGAAATTATGTCAAGAAGGTAAACTTGATTGGTCACTACCTGAAGTAGAAATATTGAGTGACAGTTTTTATGTTGACAACTGCCTAGTTAGTGTTCATAGTGAAGTCCAAGCCAAAGATTTTATCCATATGGCATCTAACGTCATGATGGAAAGAGGTTTTGACCTCAGAGGCTGGGAACAAACTGGAGATGATCATGATAAGCCTACCAATGTATTAGGACTTTTGTGGAACAAATTTAATGACACTTTGACTATTAACCTTGACCGCCTGTTGTCAATGAAATTTGATATTGTGACTAAGAAAGTGTTATTGAGTGCCGCCCACAGATTGTTTGATCCTATTGGAATTGTCAGCAGTGTAGCACTCATACCTAAGCTACTTGTACAAGAGACATGGCGTCAGAACCTATCATGGAATGAAGAAGTTGCAGAGGACACAAAGGATAAGTTTTATCAATGGCTGAGTGAAGTCCCACTTCTTGCTGAAGTATGTATACCAAGATGGATTGCTGACTGTGAGCTTGAGGATGCTGAGTGTCAAATTCATGTGTTTTCAGATGCATGTAAGTTTTCCTATGCTAGCTGTGTATTCTTACGTATAGAACACAAAAATGGAGTGACACTGAGACTGTTAGCTTCTAAAGCTAAAGTAGCTCCTGTGCCCAAAGCAGGCAAGGACATGACAATTCCAAGACTTGAACTGCTAGCCGCTTCAATTGCCGCTAGATTGTACCAGACTGTGATTAATGATTATAAGTTGTCTGATATGAAGACATACTTTTGGACAGATGCCTCAACTGTACTTGCATGGATTCATCGTGATGATCCATGGGACGTTTACGTCATGAATAGAGTAAAAGAAATTCGCTCTTTGACACAAGGTTGTGAGTGGCGTCATGTGCCTGGAAATTTAAATCCAGCAGATCTTCCATCAAGAGGAAGCAGTGTTAAGAAGCTTCTCCAGTGTAGATGGTGGGAGGGTCCTGTGTGGCTGAAAGAAAATCCAGAGCAATGGCCTCAACCTGCAGTTACATATGACGAAGCTGAGATTTTGAAGGAGAGAAAACGGACAGTTGTGTCATCTATGTTGGTCCAAGAAGAGGAACCCCTGAAATGGTATGAATACTTTTCTCAGTATCCAAAGATTATAAGAATGATTGCTTGGATGATGCGTTTCATTAAGAATTGTAAGCTGAAAAGAGAAGAACGCTCATTACAAAACTTGTCAGCTAGTGAGATTATTTTGGCTGAACAAAAAGTATTCATGTTGGTTCAAAAAAGAAAGTTTCAAAGATATGAGTAAATTGAAACACCTAATGACATTTGAACAAAATGATGTCATCCGAATCAAAACCAAGATATCAAACCGTGAGGATGACAATGATTTTTGTTACCCAATTGTACTGCCAAGTGAGCACCCAGTTGTTCAAAGAATGATTATGTTTGTGCATAGAGACAATTGTCATGCTGGAGGACAAATTCTACTTTCCATTTTAAGACAAAGATTTTGGATCCTTGGTGGAAGACGAACAATTAGATCCGTGATTAACACTTGTGTGATATGTAAAAGACAAACCGCAAAGAAGATGGAAGTTACACCCACACCTCTACCTGAGAATCGTGTACGTAATGCAAAAGTGTTTGAGATCACTGGTGTTGATTTAGCAGGACCATTGTTCATTAAAGGTGATGATGGGAAGATGAAGAAAATTTGGATTTGTCTCTTCACGTGTGCTGTGTATCGTGCTGTAAGATTGGAGATCATTTCTTCACTATCAACGGACAGTTTCATCCTTACACTTCGTCGGTTCTGTGCTCGTCAAGGAAGGCCGTCTATTATTTATAGCGACAATGGATCAAACTTTGTTGGGTTTGATGGAGTATGTGCGAAATTAGACTGGCACAGTATTGCAGACTACTCTACTGCTAGACGGATTGAATGGCGTTTCAATCCACCAGCATCACCCTGGTGGGGTGGATGGTGGGAGCGTTTAGTTGGAGTCATGAAAGGAATGCTGAAACGTGTCCTAGGAAGATCAAGTGTGAACTATGAAGAACTCCAAACTATTGTGTGTGATTGTGAGGCAATCATAAATCAGAGACCACTGACATATGTGTCAGACAACCCACAAGAACTTACTCCCATAACCCCGAGTATGTTCTTGAAAGACATTGAAGAAGTTGGCATGCCTGAATTTCATTTCTTTGGCAGTGAATATTTTCAAAAGAGAGTCAAATACAGACAAGAACTTGCCAAAAGTTTACGTGAGAGATTCAGATGTGAATATTTAGGTCAACTGCAGCTTTTTGTGAATCAACGGAATCAACGTTCTATCAGACAAGGTGAAATCGTACTCATTGGTGATGATAATGCAAAGAGGATTGACTGGCCCATTGGTAGAGTTACAGAGCTGATTCATGGAAATGATGGTCATGTACGAGTAGTCAAAATTCGTACAAAGAATGGTGAATTGACGAGACCTTTACAGCGTGTTTATCCATTGGAGTTGGAGTACAATCCTGAGGAGATTTCATCCGTGTCAGATGTTGCCCCTGATATTGAGTCAAGTGATGACAATATAGCTGATGTGTCTGTGTCATCCAATGAGCCTGTATCTGATGTATTGACAGGCAATGATAAAGATCCCAATGATAAAATTGGTGAGATAAAACCTACTATTAATCAGGTTACTAGAAGAGGGAGATGTATTCGTAAACCATCTAGATTTGTCTAGTTGCATCCCTCATTAATGTACATACTTTATTGTTGTTTTATATTGTTAAGGAAAATTTGGTTTGTTTAGGTACCTATTTTGTTAAGGTTAATTTTTTACTTGAAATGGGTACTCACTTATTTTATGTTCAAGATTGAGATACTAAATGATACAAGGTTTTGGATTTCCTAGATGAGCTATTTAGGAATAATTGACATTTTAATTAGTGTATAACATGTTTGGTTAATAGTTATTCTTGTTGTTATGTTTAAGGGTAAATTTTAGACTATTTTATATGTTGTAAATGAAAATATGGTATTTACGGTTAATTTTCAAATGCTTTTCTTTGATAACTTGATCAAAACGGGTTCGATTTTGAATATCATATTTTTTCTAGGTCATATATTTTTTTCCCTTTCTTTTGATACTAAACATGTCATATTTTATTGTATATATCTTGTATTCTTGTGTTTTAGCTATTTCCGTCTTTGGTGGAAAAAATTGTTCCAAAGATTACACAATTTTTGGTGGGAGTATGTCGGAAACGAATTGAGGGTTAATTTTGTATATCGTGTGAACGCGTCGTGTCTCGACTTCAAGGTCTTTTAAAGAAATATTTATAACCCGCGAGTTTTTGAATTGTTGTTGTAAAATGTGCTTTTCCGATGAACCGTGGAAAACTTAAGAGAAAAATGTAGGAAAATGGAAATGTTCTTGTATCTTATTGATTGTATTGTACATAATTGTATTACTTCACATTAATAAATGTAAAGTTCAAGTGTATAAATTCATCCGTGTTGTCTCTGTTTCAAATCTGAACTGATTAAGGGAATAGAAATTCCAACACATATAATCCTCTCACCACCGCACTGTGATTTAGGTATCAATACCTATCTCACGGACACGGAATTATTATTAGTGTGTTTGGTGCTCTAATTTCCGGGGGGGGGGGGGGTTGTCTTCAACCCACCCCCCCCCCCCCGGCTGGGCCACTAGCGGTGACCATTCAAATTCGAATCCTCATCCAGCATCATGAGAATTCGAATTTGAATGGTCACCGCTAGTGGCGCAGCCGGGGGGGGGGGGGTTGAAGACATTCCCGATCCCACTCAGACTGGATGAGGTTAATGTGAATTGATAGTTTGTGAGTTTCCTGCGAATGGAGGATAAAACCCCCTCGTGATAAAAAATACACTTGTTGTTCTGTTGACTGTTCCTTAGATCATAATTATAATATATCCATCAGGTTCGATTATATGTATTTACAAGTAGACTTGCTCTGGGTGTTGAGCCAAATAAATGCGAAATAAATATTAAATATTTTGTGTTTATTATTTCGGTGACGTCACTATAATGTGACTGAATCTCACTCAAACCTTTCAAGGCTCTTGAAATTTTGTGGAGTCGTTGAACAAATATATTCGAGTTCAGCAGTGAAAATTTATGATCGTGAAAACTAAGGGGCCGCACTGTAGTAAAAAATCGAAAAAGAGCCAAAAAAAGGGCCGGTTGATATTTTCTAACTAAAACCTATTGTGTGGGGTATTAAATGAAAGGTCTCGATGTCCTTATGCTTGATTGAACATTTAGGTATAGGTAATGCGATAGTTGAATCTCTGTGAGGTTTAGAGTTCAGAGAACTACTAGTTACCTATTTGATGGATTCATCAAAACTAGAGGATATTTTATATTTTGTAACTCCACGTCCATGATTCAAATATGTAATTAAGATTACGGTTAATATAAGGAATATGGTATTATGGTGATTCCCTGAAATAAGTGGGAAAACTTGTCAATAGTAAGAAAGGGTAAAAAATCCCGCGATATAATGAAATTATGGCTTTTTCTTCTTAAAAATTACCGCCACCGAATTCTTCGTGGTGTCATGTGGTGCCACCCCAAATTGCCGGTTAACAAGACCGGCAGCCGGCAGTACGGCGGCATATTTTTAAAAATATTGACGATAAGAAAAAAATTAATTTTAATTATTTTAAAACGTAAAAAGGTAAAAACTCTTTTCTATTTATTTATTCAAATCTTGCGAAGTGTTTCGATTGTCGCATGGTACTTTTTCATTATAATAACCTGAAATGATCTCATCTCTTTGACAGCGTTGGTGGAACTTGGAACACGTGTAAATAAGGTAGTTCTTGAATTTGTGACCAATGGACCATTCTAAATTTCGAACCCTGGTGATGCTGCCTATTCCCCGGTCAACTCAGGCTGGGTGAGATCAATTTTAGCAGCTGGTTTTATTATATTATATTAAGTTTTATTAGGTAGAAGAAAAATATATACAGTAAAATACAATGAAATTATAAAAAAAAACAAAAAGATTGAGCAAAGATACAAGAACAAAAAAAAGAGAAAGAAGTTAATGTTATACCTAAAAGGCGGGGCCATTGCCTGTGGCAATCTCTTCCACCCAACCCTTGAGTCAGTGACTAGTGATGGTATAAATGAATCTTTGCACGGAGAATCCTAAGATTATATATAGGTAGTCAATGCAGTGATCAAAAATCATCATGAACCATTTTCTTTAACTTTGTTTGATCTTCTGTTTTCCCCATCAAAGAATTAAGTAAGTCTACACCACCCATATGTGTAACGCTGGGTTATACCGTGTAATGATGTATGTAGATGGATTGCTGGCAGATGATGATGATGGCCGGGAATACCTCCAAGCTGTAAAGTCCTAACAGAGGCCGGTGAAATGAGGGAGACGAGAGAGGCAATGTTTACTGTACAAGTGTCAAAAGGAATCTCCTTATATTTTACATGGTTACTTTTAAACTCCAAGAGCGGTGTTGCTAGACCACCACAACTAGCTTGGCCACTTCAGATGCTCTACAGTGATTTATCACTTCTGGTAATTTTAACTCGGGACTTCTGTAGAGTCTCTCTTTTAACACAGAATCTTTGATGCCATGAACAATTTTATACTTCAGAATTTCATCAGTTTTATCACCAAAGTTGCATTTTGCAGACAAGTTTTTAATATCCATGTAAAAGTCATTGAATGATTCATAGATTTCTTGCTTCCTATCAAAGAATGTGTACTGAGTGTATGCTGCATTCTCCTTGGGTAAAAGATTATCTTTTAGTTCTTTGATTAACACCTTAGTTGTTAAGGTCCCCTGATCTAGGTTCAAGGAGTCAATGATATTATTTAACTTGGTATCTAGTGCAAATCTCAAATGTGCAATTTTTACATTCTCTGTTTTAGAGTCCAATTCATTAGCAATTAAATAATATTCAAACTGTCTTTCAAAGTTGGATATTTGAATTGATGAGATTTCAGCACTCTTTAACTTGGGCAATATCAGGTATTCATGTTAAATAGATGTTTTGCACGAGATAGCTAGGAAAATGGGTACTTATCTGAGGGTGGCCGGGTCAATCTGCTTTTATCTTCAGCATCCTTGTAGGTTTCGGTCCAATTGCTGTGCCACGTTACGCTGGGTTATACCGCGTAATGATGTATGTAGATGGATTGCTGGCAGATGATGATGATGGCCAAGCTGTAAAGTCTTAACAGAGGCCGGTGAAATGAGGGAGACGAGAGAGGCGATGTTTACTGTACAAGTGTCAAAAGGAATAAACTCCGAGAGCGGTGTTGCCAGACCACCACAACTTGTGTGTGTGTGTGTGTGTCACACACACACAAGTGAAATGAGGGAGACGAGAGAGGCGATGTTTACTGTACAAGTGTCAAAAGGAATAAACTCCGAGAGCGGTGTTGCCAGACCACCACAACGATATGATGATTATAGTCCTGAATGATAGATGGGCATTAAACTTCAATTGACCTCTTCTCCTTTCTAGAGAATCTCTGAACTGTGTACTGTGGCTCACAGGCAAACTGGCTTGTTGTCATTCCTTAGAACACAATGATGAACATCATTGTGTTGGGTGATAAACTCAATGGCAGAGCTTTTGGCAAAATCTTTTACATTTGGAAATGAATTATCTTGAATTGTTTTCATACTAATTGTTATCAGTGATAAAATTCCACATTGTGACAAAAAAATAAGGAGGGGTAGGCTTGAGAAGTAATTATCAAAGTAGATTCTATGATTCTTGTTTGATGGCATTATCCTGGCAAGTTGTTATACAATAATACTGCTGGCCCCTAGGTCAGGCTCAAATGAAGGATGAAACTGCTCCTGGTTCTCTTGACCTGTAAATTATTCTATTTTTAAGCAAACCCATGAGAATCAATTATAACAAAATATTAAAATGGCATTTTTCATCTCTACTTCCTGTTGGTTAACTTCTTGGGATGAGTTGGCACCGAAGAGTTCTCTTGCTTTATTTCCACAAAGGTCTATATTCTTTTTAACCAACTTCTTTATAACCTTTGTTTTTCGTCTAGGTGTCAATGGTTTAGTATTGTTTGCCCTAGTTACAGCCTTATTCAGTGACTGAATGTTGGTTTATGTTAAATAACAAAACACAGAGATGCAGTTTAGTCTGATAAGTAACATATTTTATTGGAGTACAGATATTACAGAGATTACAAAAGGTTTTCCAGCAAAAGATTCAAAAGGCAGAACGTCAAGAACAGATCACACATTCTTAATAACAAAAAGACAAGAGGGAAAAATGAAAATATAAAACCAGTGTTGTCAAGTTTCATTTTGTTCCCCAACACTCCTCCTCAAAATGAAAATATGAATCACCCTGTAGATACTAATACTAATGATTCACCCTGTATATACTCAAAAAATATAAATTCACAGAACAACTTAACTATTAATGTAAAACAAAATGCAAATAAAACTGACCCCTTAAAATGATCCATACAGTACAAAATGATTAAAAATATTACAATACAAATGTAGAGAAAAATTACAAACAATTACAAAATTATCAACATTAGGCATAATAAACACATGGATAATTAACATAATTCCTGAACACCCAATAGGTTTCTTAACTTTATAAAGCTGTCTTTAGAAAGGGCTTTAGTAAGAATATCAGCTGTTTGATTCTTACTATCTATGTACATTAAATTTAATTCCTTAGATGTAACCTTGTCACAGATAAATCTATACTTAATATCAATATGCTTCACTCGCTTATTGTTTCCTGGATTCTTAATTATGTTAATGCACCCTTGATTATCTTCAAAAACATTGAATACATTTAAATTTACATGTAAATCATTAATTATTTTTCCCAACCACAAACCTTCCTGAATACTAGAACAAAGGGCAACAATTTCTGACTCAGTACTAGACAATGATACACAAACTTGCTTTCTAGTTGACCAGGATAATATGTCATGATTTAACTTATACAGATAACCAGATACTGATTTCCTGTCTACTTTATCCCCTGCCCAATCAGAGTCAACAAAACAGTTTAACTCACAATGGTTTTGTCTGGTATAAATTAACCCATAGTTTACAGTTCCTCTCAAATATCTTAAAATACCTTTAAGTTGAAACCACAATTCATCAGTAAAACAATTCTGATATCTTGAGAAATAATTTACAGAATAAGATAGATCAGGGCGAGTTCCTAACATAAGGTACATAAGTGAACCTAATAACTCTTTATACGGTTTATCACAAGTTTGATTATTGTTTACAGAAGGTACAAAGTTATAGTTAGGATCTAAAGGTATATTTCTAGGTGTACATTCAGTCATATTAAATTTAGACAACAACTTCTCAGTATATCTCTGTTGAGATAATTTCAAATATCCCTTTTCCAAATCATAATCTATTTCAATACCCAGAAAGTATTTTAAAATACCTTTATCCTTAATTTTAAAAGTATTTTCAGTTCATTCCTAACAAAATCTAGTAAGTTTTGATCATCACTTGCTACAATAATGTCATCTACATACAACAATAAATAAACAAATTTACCATTATGTTGCTTAGAATAAAGACAAGTGTCATTTTCTGACATTACAAACCCAATTTTAACCATGAAATTATTAAATTCATTATTCCAACATTTAGCAGCCTGTTTCAAACCATACAATGATTTATTCAATTTAAGAACTTTCCCTTTTTCAACATTTAATCCTTTAGGAGGATACATAAAGACATCTTCATTTAATTTCCCATTTAAAAATGCTGTCTTTACATCATATTGTTCAAACTTGTACATTTTACAATTTCCTACAGATAACAAAGTTCTAATTGTAGACATTTTGGCTACTGGAGAATACAACTCATCATAATTGTAGCTATCTTGACTTTGAGCAAATCCTCTGATAACCAATCTAGCTTTGTATTGATTTACTTCCTCAGATTCATGATCCTTATAGGTGAATACCCACTTAGAGTCTAGGATAGATTTCTTATTAGACACTGTTCCAATATCAACAATTTCCCATGTCTTATTTTCACTAATAGACAAAATTTCTCTTTCTATAGCTTTCTCCCAATCAAGTTTATTTTCCCTTAGCATAGCATCATTGTAAGATGTTGGAACATTATCTAGAAAACTAAAAGCATTGTCAACTAAGTAAAGCTCATAATCTTGAAAATGTTTAGGTACTTTTCTAACTCTCTCAGTACTCTCAATATTTTCTGTTTCAGTATTTACTGTTTCTTCTTCTTCTCATGTCTCTTTATTCTCTTTACAATCAACACTTTTATTTAAAGATTAAAATATAATTCATTTTCATTAAAAATTACATTTCTAGAAACCACAATCTTTTCTTTGGATATATTCCAAAGTCTATAACCAGTAAAGGAATAACCAAGTAAGACACATTTTTCACTCTTAAAATCTAATTTAGATCTTAACTCGTCAGGCACATGAGCATAGGCAGTACAGCCAAATACTCTTAAATTACTCAAATTAGGTTTAACATTATACCACATTTCTGCTGGTGTCTTGTCCCTCAAATAATTAGTAGGACTTCTATTTAGAAGGTAGGTAGCTGTATACAAAATTTCACTCCAAAAATATTTAGGTACCCCACTTTCTGAAATCATGGTTCTCATTCTTTCAACCAATGTACGATTTAACCTCTCAGATTTACCATTAAGTTCAGGAGTATATGCTGTTGTATAATCTAAAATAATACCTTCATTTGAACAAAAAGATTTGAATTCATGACTACTGAATTCCCCACCATTATCACATCTCAATTTGTGTACTTTTACATTGAATTTATTATGTACCAACTTGACATATTCTTTAAACTTACTAAGAACTTCATTCTTTGATTTTATACAGTAAACCATAACAAAATGAGTAAACTCATCCATAAAAGTGACAAAATATTTACTACCATCATATGAGATTGGACTAATTGGACCACATACATCTGAATGGATGATTTCCAATGGTCTAGTTGATCTAGTCCTAGTACCAAAAGGTAACCGGCATTGCTTGCCTTCAATACAACTTTGACATAGATCTAATGTTTCATTGAGTATGTTAGTATTGATACCATTAACTAAATTTTTCTTTACTAATTTCTTTAAATTAGCTTCACCCAAATGACCCAACCTGGCATGCCAAAGTTTAATATTTTCTTCAGTATGATTGGCATAACATTCTGAATTGTCAAAATACAATTTCAATTTATACAAGGTATCTCTGAAACCTTCAGCTATCAATTTACCATGAAGATAAATATTTACCTTCCCTGACTCAAATATCAACTTATGACCTAATTTTTCAAGTCTTTTAACAGATAATAAATTTTGTTTAAGCTCGGGAACAGACAAAACATTTTGAAGTTTACATTTTACAAAATTATTATTAACAAAAACAAAACAATGAATATTACCTATACCTACTGCTTGCATATATTCATTACTCTTAGCTACAGCTATATTTATAGGTTCTTTCAAAGTTACATAATTATAAAAATAATCAATATTATTACAAATATGGTCAGTACAACCAGAATCAATGATGAACTCTGTCGGAACATTAACATCTCCTGCAGTCAATAGACATATTCCATCATTCATTTGGAAACCACTGCTAGAATCTTCATTCACAGGATCAGGACTCACAAAATTGCTTGCTGAATTATTAGCATGACTCTGGAACTTACACACATTACTCTTGTGTCCACTTTTACCGCACTTGAAACACTTAATTTCCTTTCCAGACTTGCAATCACTTCTTTTGTGACCCTTTTTACCACACTTGTAACATTTGATCTGAAATGCTGCAAAAGACTGAGGATGATGAGAATGAGATTGTACATCTTTAAAGTTTTTCAATTTCAGCTCTTCATTAAGCAACCGACTTTTAACAAAGTCCAATGTTATATCTTCTTTACTCACCAAAGTTTCTATACTTGTAACTAAATTATCATAAGACTTTGGAAGAGACAATAGGAGGTTACACACTAACTCCTTCTCAGTAGGTTTTATGTCATTTCTAGCTAATTGCCTAACTAGACTGTCAAACTCTTCTAAATGAACACTCATTTCCTGAGACTCTGGCTTATATTTCAAATTAGCTAGCTTCTTTTTCAACAATATGAATTCAGACAAACTTGTTCTTAAAAACCTTTGACTTAAAATGCTCACCATCTGATGTGCTGTCTCACATTCTGACACAACTTCCAATACATTGTCAGCTAAACTCTGGATAATAATAGACTTAGCCTTCACATCCTTCTTGGTGAACTTTTGCTTGTCCTTGATCTTCTTTTCTCCTCCTTGATCTTGCACCTCAATTGCCTCAGAGCACTCATTTTCCTCTAATGCAACCTTTACTCTGAACAGCCACTTGCCAAAATCTGCATTACCTCCAATAAATGGAACGATTCCATACTTATTTACCACAGACATCATGAGATCCCACACACCACACTGTACCAAAAATTCCAGTACCCAGTGCAAATTCCAGGACTCAAACACGACTGACTGGGCCCATAACCTGTTGGTTTATGTTAAATAACAAAACACAGAGATGCAGTTTAGTCTGATAAGTAACATATTTTATTGGAGTACAGATATTACAGAGATTACAAAAGGTTTTCCAGCAAAAGATTCAAAAGGCGGAACGTCAAGAACAGATCACACATTCTTAATAACAAAAAGACAAGAGGGAAAAATGAAAATATAAAACCAGTGTTGTCAAGTTTCATTTTGTTCCCCAACACTGAAGGCTAGAATAAGGTTGTTTCTTTGATGCAGGTGTTGCCATTTGTGGGTCATTTTCATTTAAGTTGACCAAACACAATTTTCAAATTAAGAAAACATGTGATTTTCATTTTAAATTAAGTCAAACCACTAGCTCTCAGGAGTGTTTCTTCCATTGGGTTGTTCTCTTCATCTAACACATTCCCATCGTCATCACTGTTTATGAAAGATTGTTCCAAAAGATTCAATATAGTGTTATCACCCAAAAGGGTTATCCATGGAAAATCGTAGGGAAAATTCAGCTCATACAATTCATACATTACCGAGGTAGCATATGTGCTACCAATCTATTTTCCAAACTGGAAGTATAACCAAGATGTTTTCTTGAAAACCAACAACTTTTTTATAATCTTGAGACTTCTCTCTACCTGAAAATATTTTTTTTTTTTAAACCAGAAAAACTCCAAAAAAACTTTCTCTACGAGCACTTGAAAGTTCACTTTAGGGAGGAGACACCACTTGTCAATTTTCTGCAAATAATTGATATTTTTTTTTGTTTTATATAAACAACAGAGGATACTTTTCATTTGAAATGAAAGAAGGGTTTTCATAGAGTGTGGGTGCTCTAGTGATATAAAATAATCTTTACTGGGTCATAAGATCAGTGGCAATTGGTAATGTTATTGTTTTCATAGAGTGTGTGTCCTCTATTGATATAAAATCTTGTGTTCTGCTATGTTATTTACCCATCACATTTCATATCTCACAATGATGATTTTTTTTTTTTTTTTACAAAATGTTAAAAAAAATTGTCTATGCCAGAGGAATAGGGCATTGTGCCCATTACACAGGTGGCATTGCTTTTCTGAATTGCAATTGATATTCTTTGTCATAAAAACTCATGACTTCTTTTGTTGCCTGATACAGATGTGAGGAGGTTCCTGAGGTCTTGGATGTAACATTTAGTTTCCTCACACTAGGGACCCATTGTTTCTACTGCTAATGGGACAAACAGGTGGTTGTCTGTCAAATTTCTGTATTTTGCTCTTGTTTTTGTTGCCGCCATCTCAGCTACTCCTGCAACACATCTGTTAGACAATTCAACATGTGATGGAGCGACATTGTCTGACCTATTGCTATTGGCTCTGTTTTTCGAAGAATTACAGCAAAAGTTGCTTGTTTTGCAGTAAAAGATGAACTCTCTGGTTATCTCCTTCCTAAACAACTTGGATTTGGAACGAAGCTTGGATGTGAAGCCGCGATCCACAGTGTTAGATCTTCTCTAATGGATCCCTCGAACAATGGAAAAGTATTACTGAAAATCGACTTTTCCAATGCTTTCAATTCCTGCGAAAGAGACACCATGCTCTTGAATGTAAGAGAAAAGGCTCCAAAACTTTATAATTTTTTATGGCAGTGTTATCGGCATCCATCCAACTTGATGTTTGGAGATGAGCCTATCCTTTCACAAGTAGGCCCTCAACAAGGTGATCCTTGTGGGCCTTTGTGCTTCAGTCTGGCCATTCATCCCATAATTGAATCTTTGAAGGCATGTCTCAATATTTGGTATCTTGATGACGGTTCCTTGTTTGACACTCCAGATATTGTGCTTGAAGATTTTGAAAAGATTGTAAGACAGGCCGAAGTCATTGGTTTGAAAATAAATCCTGCCAAATGTGAACTGTTTTTCTATGATGATCTATATGACGATGACCAGTTCAAGAGATTTCAACTTTTAGCTCCTGGTATCCAGTTGAAGCACAAATCTAACCTAGAACTTTTAGGTTCTCCAATCTATGATGCAGCAGTGGAAGATTTTGCAAAAGAGAAATTTGTAAAAATAACTACCATGATGGATAGACTCAAAGATGTTCAGGCTCATTACGCATACTTTCTGTTAAAGAATTGCCTCTCTATACCGAAGTTGAATTACTTGCTTCGCACATCATGCATTTGGAAGTTTCCTCACTTGTTACAACATATTGATGGCGAAATAAAGAAAGCCCTGGAAGAAACACTGAATGTTGCCCTAGACGATACCCAATGGACACAATCCAGTTTACCAATAAAAAAAGGTGGCCTTGGTATTAGAAAAACCTGTGATGTCGCCCTCCCAGCTTTTCTGTCTTCTGCTTATGGGGTGAGGGAGCTCGTATCTACCATAATAACTATCCAGGATTACGAGTTAAACTTACCCTATTTGAAAGATGCTCTGGAAACCTGGCAACCTCAAGAAATACCTGCAATCACTTCACTCCAAAAGAACTGGGACGAGATTCATGTAGAGACCATCGTATCAAATCTGCTTTTCCCATCGATACTGATAGATATCGATTTCAGCTTTTACAAAATCCTTGGTCTGGAGCATGGCTGAACTCCATTCCCTGTCCAAACTTAGGCACACTGTTGGATAACAACACAATGAAGATCTGTGTTGGCCTCCGTCTTGGCTGTACTCTATGTAGAGCTCACCAGTGTCAATGTGGAGAAGAGGCTGATTCCTTAGGACATCATGACTTGAGATGTAAGAAAAATCCAGGAAGGTATTCTCGCCATTCTGAGATAAATTTTATAATCAAACGAGCTCTTCAATCCATAAACATAAGCTCTCAGTTGGAACCTGCTGGACTGATGCGAGAAGATGGGAAGAGGCCGGATGGCGTAACAAATGTTGCTTGGGAGAGGGGACGTGCGCTGGTGTGGGATGCAACCTGTTCTGATTCGCTAGCGAGAACTAACAGAAATGATGCTGAAGGACCTGGATTTTCCTCTGAGAACGCTGCACGCAAAAAGCACTTGAAATACTCAAGGATAAAAGACAATTATAGCTTTCTTGCGTTCTCAGTTGAAACGTTGGGTCCTTGGGCAGCTGAGTCGATTTCTTTTCTAAAAAAGATTGGCTCTGCCCTTCGGCGCGTTTCTGGTGATTCTCGCTCGCATCAGTTCCTGATACAAAAAATATCACAGGCCATCCAAAGGGGCAATAGCTCGAGCATCAGAGGCACGCTTCCTCTAGGTAGTGAGATGGAAGAAATATTTTACCTTTGAAATATAAACGTTAATTTTCAATTAAGACATCTTCCGGACTTCCATGGAATGAGGGACATGCCATCCGGACACTTACCATCATCTCACGACATTTCCGACTGGTTCCAGAACAGCAGGGATCTTAGCTGATACTAGTGTGCACCTGATGATGTCATTGAAATAAAATAATCTTTACTGGGTCATTAAATCAGTGAAAATTGTTTATTTAATTGTTTTCATAGAGTGTGGGTACTCTGTTGATATAAAATAATGTTTACTGGGTCATAAGATCAGTGAAAATGGTTTATTTTATTGTTTTCATAGAGTGTGGGTGCTCTCTTGATATAAGATCATCTTTACTGGGTCATTAGATCAGTGAAAATTGTTTATTTTACTGTTTTCATAGAGTGTGGGTGCTCTGTTGATATAGAATAATCTTTACTGGGTCATTAGATCAGTGAAAATTGTTTTTTCATTGTTTTCATAGAGTGTGGGTGCTCTGTTGATATAAAATAATGTTTACTGGGTCATTAGATCAGTGAAAATAGTTTATTTTACTGTTTTCATAGAGTGTGGGTGCTCTGTTAATATAGAATAATCTCCACTGTGATATCAGTTCAGTGAAAATCATACATTCCTCTGTAGAAGAACCCTATTAAGTTTCATATTATTATGGAGAGAGTAACCCTATTAAGTTAAAAAAAAAAAAAAAAACCTCAGTAGTATGAACGATAATGCAGCGGACTTCAAATATGAAGATTTGTGATTAAAAGAAAAAAAAAAAAGTAAAGAATAAAGAAGATGCGAGACAAGTTAACTTACCAATAGAGAGTTAACAATAGAGGTAATGTTGCCTCAGTGCTGAGCACTGCCTCGGGAAGATGTCCTTGGAGAAGTTTTTTATATATTGTAAAAATATACCTATCTATATTTGATTACCACAGTAAAAATATTTATTTGTAAACTGTTAAAAATAAATAACTTACCGATTATCTTGTGCATTCGATGCGACAGATGATTGCTCATCATGCCGCAGATGTGCGCGCCCAGGGAGTGGCCCACACAGTGAATGTCGTAGGCGGAGGCACCCGAGTGGGTGAGGTGAGAGTAGAACTGGGCGGCACATTGGGCGACCAGCCGGGTGTTGGAGAGGGACGAGAGATAGCACGGGAAGGGCGCCAGGTCGGCGAAGTCCAACATGAACACGTTGTAGTCCCGCCGTCGAATGTAAGCTGCAGAGAGAGGAAGAGGAAGAGTGAGAGAGACAAAGAGAAAATAGAGAGAGAGAGAGGGAGAGAGACGAAGAGAGAATGAGAGAGAGATAATAATATAATAATAATAATAATGTTTTTTTATTGTTGAATGTTACCTTTCGGTGTTAACAATGTTGTGCTTAAAACTAAATTAAAACTAAATTCTTAAGACTATAAAGATAATGATGTTAAGGAAAGAGTAATATAGGTAAGTAAATAATAATAATAACAAATTAACTAAAATTAATTTCTGTATCATGTGAAGAGTAAAGTATGTGAAGAGGGAGAGAATTTAAACAAGGTAAGAAACTGATAATGTGGTAGAGTTGTAGAGAGAAGGAGAGAAAATAGGAGCGAATTGAGAAGAAGATAAAAAAGAGAGAGACAAAGAGAGAATGAGAGAGAGACAAAGAGAAAGAGAGCGTTAGAGAGAGATAGAGAAAGAGAGCGTGAGAGAGAGAAAGAGGGTTAGAGAAAAAAGGAGGGAGAGAGAAAAAGGGATAGAGAATGAGAGAGAGATAGAGGAGAAAAAGAGAGAGATAGAGGAGAAAGAGAGAGAGAGAGATAGAAAAGAGAGAGACAGTGTAGGTGTTATTGGTAATTTGTCCACATGGTAATGGCGCCCAAAATAATTTCAGCCGTGTGACTTTCAAGGATACCGACCAAGGATTACCAACCCCGTTATGTCAACATCACCATAATATCCATCTCATCCTGTAGCAATGTCTGGCCGGGGGACGTTGAACAAGAAGGGAGACCAGTGTCTCGCCAGAGCACTATAAACAGAGAACGGACTAGTCTAACAAGACAGGCTGGCTTGCAGTTTTCCAAGGGTTTAATGGAGTAATCCCCCCACCCATAAAATTAGAATGTCCCCTTTGTTTCGGACAACCACATGATACTAAAAACCTCTTCAACTACCTACATGAAACCACAGGAATCTTTGCCTCAAACCCAGGGAAGTGGCGCAACTTTCCTGGAACCTAATGTGGAGGAAGTCTGAAACTCTTTGTCTACCGCTACAACAACAACAACAACAATCCCCCCCACCACTAAACTGGCTAAAACAACAACAACATCCTGTAACAACTCTCTTACCATCTCGGATAATGCTCATCGGACTCTGGCTCTCGCTCTGATTGAAGCCGTGAATGATGATGACATTCCTCTTGTGTGGGTCCCAGCCAGCGTACTTGAGGGAGTTGTGCTTCAGGATGTTGATCCGGGTCTTCGTGCCGTACTCACTGGGAACAAGATAGACAACATTTTATAAGAAACTACAATGAGGGCGAAATTAACAGACAAAATCGAGATCTTAGGTGATGACTTAGCATTAGTTTCCCCCATCTAAGACAATACGCAAAATCTAGACTTAGCTCCTCTGAGGTATTACATCAACGTCTATTAAGTCCGCGCCCTCAGTGACAAAATGTCTGGCTGGCAGACGTTGAACAGGGAGAAGACTAGTGTCTCGCTAGGAATCTATCAACAGAGACTAGCCAACCCTAACAAGACAGGCTAGCTTGCAGTTGCCCAAGAGTTTAACAGTACAGCGCGCCTCAAATACTAATTTTTCACCGAAATCAAAAAAAAAAATGCCCGCTGTTGGCTTATATGGATGGCTCAGAGCGAAAGGCGACCAACTCCTAAAAACCCAATTTTGAGTAAATCAGTGTAAATCACCTCTAAAGTCTTGGGTCATTTTTTAATTCTACACTTATTTTAATTGCATGGTATCTGCGAGTTTACAGCAGTTATAGTGTTTGAAAGTGTACTAGATGACCAAAACAACTTCAGGGATAAAAAAAGAACATGAAACTTTAGTTTAAAAAACTTGGAATGGAGTTTGTTTGTGCTCTGATTTTTATTGATACTAATGGAGTTGATTTGTTTGTGTTCTTATTTTTCATAAATAAAAAAATGATTTTATTTTCTTGTATTTTTTAAAGGATTTTTATTAAAAGAAGGATTATAATATAAATGAAAGTAAAATACATAAGTGGTTGAAATAAACAAATTATAAAAAATAGAAAAGTTTTTCCCCCGGAGGGTAAAAAACTATTATTTTGGGTCTTGCGTAAGCTTGACCCAGATGAGATTTCTTTTGCTGTTTTGACCTAAATTGTGCAACTTTCCTCTAACTTCCCCTCTTTTCTTGTGGTAGTCTCCTCCCACTTTTGGTTTTTTTCCTCAAGCCCTAAACTTTAGCTCTGACTGAAGCGGTAGGGGGTAATCAGTACCTCATTTGCCGTTTCACCGGCAAGAACTTGTTCCTGGGTCAAGCTTACGCAAGACCC
>CM044955.1:3689229-3691729 GCA_024516035.1 Bactericera cockerelli
TATTTGATGAATTATACTTATTTACTAACGTATAATTATATAAATAAAAAAAGTAATAAAAAAAAAAACAAAAAGGATGTATATAATTTATGACACTTTCAAAATAATTTGAGAGAGAAAAAAAAAAATCATAATTACATTGACTCTAATTGAAACTATGGCTGGAAAAAGTAATGCCTTTTCACATGACTACGTGGTCGAAACTCCAAATATGAGGATACAGGTTAACTTCAAGCTGATGAGTTCTATTGCTGTTTTATTAGTCTATTTTATATTTTGTAAATTTATTATTCTTATTTTTAGGATATACATATCTATGTTTGTATTTTGACTTTGCACCACATGCATATGTACATATGAATATTTGTACAAGAAAAACATGAATAAATAACCTGTCATGTCCCGGCTGGGTTTCGAACTCGCGATCTCTGTATTACCAGACTGAGCGCCTTGGCCACTGAGCTGTCAGCAAAGGGTTAAGGACATTGTTCAACACCGTCCCCCAGCAGTCTAATGCTCTCTCTGGCTTTTAGCTTTCTCTTTTCAGCAAAAAATTGCCTGCTCCTCTCCCCCTCCTCTCAAAAGTTGCCTCCCCTCACTCTCCGTCCCTCAAAACCTCTTTTCTTCTCTCAATTTGAAGCTTCTCTCATCATTAGAAAGTTTGCGCGGGAAAATAAACTGGTGTCTGTTGCTTGCTCAGGTATATTATTTCGTGAAGTTTCTAGTAATTTAAGTTGTCTACTCGTCGTCGTTTCGAGGTATTTCGGCAATTAGTACCGGTAATTTATATTTTTTGAATTCTTGTAAAAAAACAAACAAAAATATGAAAAAAATTGAAATCGGAGCAAAAAAAATTTTTTTTACAAAAAGAAAACAATACTTCCGATTTCTAATATTAGAAATTTCTCGGAAGTAAAATAAAATTACAATTTTATAGGATAAAAATAACTTGAGTGATAGTTTTTTTTTCGCCGACTACCTCCTGGGAAATAATTTAATTGAAAATGGCTATTTCTTGTAATTTTAGTTAATAATTATCAAATAATTGAAAAAAATTATTTCAAAATACCCACTTGTTGTTTGATTATATTTCTTTTATTTTTTCAAGACCTACACTAAAAAAAAATGATAAAAAAATCTTGCCATTCGATTTCTACAACCAAAAATGTCAAATTCACATTTTTGGTTATATTGTTGATTAGGCTGTCAGAGCTTTTTTAGTTTACCTTTTTTTTATGCAATCATGTTGGTGTTTTCAAATGTCAAACACAACCCTTTCATTCTAAACTGTTAATTATTGTGGTTTGTGGTTTTTTGGTTTTCAATTTAAACAAGCACGATTCGCTAGAGTGAAACCCTACGAACTAATCTTCACAAGGTTTTTCTATAGAAAAATAACAAAACAAAAAAAAATATTTTCAGGTAATTTTTTACAAATATTTACAAATATAAAATAATATTAATGTAAAAATAAAATTTGCATTGATGCAACAGTTTGCAACAGACCCAAAAAGTTCTGGACGTATATTTTTCCCGTCTCATTGAAACTTTACCTACAAATAAAATAAACTATAATCAAAGCGGACTTTTAAAGAAATGCTAGACCATCACAATGACGTTTGATATTGCAAGCGTTGTGTGCAGATCTATTTTGTGAATTTTGAGTAAGCGTTGAGGAGTTACTGAGCAACATGAGCTCGGGAACAGCAACAGTGATCGTGGAAACTTCTGATTCTGCCAGGTACAAAGCTCCTTTTCTTTTACTTCCTCATGAACCTAATCGTACATTATTATGTCCTACTTACCGACCTCAGTAGCTTGATCGATGAGGCGGCGGACGTGTAACCTGGAGGTCGGTTGTTCAAGTCCCGGTTTCAGCGTAGATTTAGTAAAGCTAGTTTGAGCAGTTGTGATATCACGAAAGTGATGAACACAAATATGATAACTAAACTATCTAACTTTATTATGTCCTACTCTTTTATGTACTTTCTACTACCTAGGTGCAGAAAGTATCACAAGTCATTACATAATATTTAGTTATCATATTTGTGTTGATCACCATTATGATATCTTTAGCTTTACTCAAACTCGATTTACTAAAATTTTGCTTAACTTGTGACTTGAACCACCGACCTCCAGAGTACAAGCCCGCCCGCCGCCTTATCGATCAAGCCACTAAGGTCGGTCCAATCGATTACATATTTCAAAATTGAGCAGATAGCATTTCCAATTCAGCGTCGATGGCGAGTTGAATGCACCGGTTCTCGTAGGATCACCGAACTTAAGCTACGTCCAGCGAGGTGAAGACTTCGTGATGCTGGAATTCCGGCCCAACCCGGGCTAGGTGAGGTTAATGTGGGTAGCAGGTTTGTGAGTTTCCTGCGAATGAAGGGTTACTCCTCCGTCGTGATATGACCATGCAGTTGAAAGCGACGTTAAACCTAAACTAAAAAAAAGACTCTTCTGATTCCCATGAATTATAATAATATCAACTTATTTA
>CM044955.1:3696729-3761166 GCA_024516035.1 Bactericera cockerelli
TCTTAAAATCGGACCCTTCCTCAAGGCAATACTTGAGGAAGGTCATAACTGAAGGACGGTTTGGAATTTCGGACTTTTGATAGTTTTCCTGGTATTTTCCGGCAATTTTACTTGGGGTCATCTCTCATCAATTTTTCGCTATCTCTTACCGTTTCGCCTAAACAATTCCTGCACACAAAGCCACAAAGACACAAAGCCACAAAGACACAAAGCCACAAAGCCCGTCCATATTTCTCATTTATATATAGAGATAGAGATAGAGATATCAACAATTTTGAAGAATCCGGTCGAGAGTTATCGCGGAACAGACAGACAGACAAACGAAAGCCTAATCGTCCAGTATTAAAGTTAAAACAGAACCTCACTTAGTGACTTCGGTTAACTAGTTTTTTTTTAAGTTGTCATATTTGTGTTAATCACTTTCGTGATATCACAACTACTCAAACTCGCTTTACTAAATCTACGCTGAAACCAGGACTTGAACCACCGACCTCCAGGTTACAAGTCCGCTGCCTTATTGATCAAGCTACTGAGGTTAACTATACAATATTTCATTTAAAATGTACATAGTATAGTTTGTTTGTTTTTTTTTACTGATGAAGATACCTTTCTTGTTCTTTACAAAACTCAAATCTTACAAATAGAATATCTCTTCCATTGGCACAGTAGAAAGTAAAGAACCTAATACACTCGCACTGTTTCCTCGCTGAATGGCTAAGGATAGCCTTTCAACCAGGAAACAACGCGAGAGTGGCTCTTTACTAATTTTTTTCAGAAGACCCCCGATTTTGTTTATGAAATCCAATGTCTCGGTTGTCCAGGGCCCATGGGTCTCCACTTCAAGGGCAACAAAATGGTGAAAACAAAATGGTGTTTTTATTTAAATTGTAGAATATTAAAATGTATTTATTGAACTTGGGTTCCATCACGTCTGATTTCAGAAGTCCGTTGCGGGAGGACAGCAAACCGAAGAACTCGTATGTGGTCAACATGGCGGACCAGGAAACTAACAAGGTGGTCAAGTGTATGAAGGCCAACGCCCTCACTCTCTGCACGGTGGTGGCGGTGGTGCTGGGGTCGGTGGTGGGGGCCATACTCAAGGGCAGCAAGGAAAGGTGAGTCGTCATAAAAGGGTTAAAAGTTAAAAGTTCATATGCATATAAGAACGTAAGAGAAATTAGAAAAAGATTATTAATGATTTACCAGAAAAATGTAGCTAAAAGATGAAAGAAAAACAGTTACTGTAGACCATAAGCGTCCACAGTCACTGCTGTTTTATGGCTACCAAATAAAAATATTTCAGTCAGTAGATTTTGATCTCATTTGATGTAAGGAAGAGTAGAGCATAAAACGTTGCACCCAGTGGAATCCTTATTGAAGCATGTTTAAAGTACTCGAAATCTTTAAGTCTGGCTGGGGGACATTAATCAGGGAGAAGACCAGTGTCTCGCTAGAGGACTGTAAACAGAGAACAGACTTGCCAACCTTTACAAGCCAGGCTAGCTTGCAGTTTCCTAAGGGTTTAATGGTTTTAAAGAAAGGTGAGTAGTCTGGCCGGGGGACATTAAACAGGGAGAAGACCAGTGTCTCGCTAGAGGACTGTAATAATAATAATAATATCGCCTTATTTATACTGCCCGATTAAGACTACTAAAATCCCATTATTCCAGCAGTAAGCCCAAGACATATTATTATGTGGTAAAAATCCCAAATGGGAGGATAACTTGTCATGTCCCGGTTGGGTTTCGAACCCACGACCTCTGGAATCTGTGGATTCACAGAGTGCCGCCTTTACCACTAAGCTACCGTGAACTGACTAGCCAACCCTTACAAGCCAGGCTAGCTTGCAGTTTCCTAAGGGTTTAATGGCTTATAAAGACAAGTCAAAGTCCTCATGATGGTTGATCGCACATAGAAATGTCGTTCAGGACGAGCCAACTTTGAAATAAAGTTGGTCTCATCGGGACCCTCGAAATTACCGGTAGATTGGGACCGAGGTCCAAAAAGTTCAAGATATCAAAAAAATGATCAGAATAGACCCCTATTTTTTAAACTAAGAAAACGTTGTTCTACAACTTTTTTTGTGTCTTTAACAAATTCAAAGAAGCGGCGCTTACGGCTAATATTTGCGGCCCCAGAGTGCGGCTGATTTCAACCAAAAGTTTTGTGGTTCGTGTGGTACATAAAATCTATATTTATACCAACTTTCAAGTATCTAGCTCTTATCGTTATCAAGATATCTTTTTCACAGACAGACAGACGCACGGACCAATTGCCGAAAACAACTTTTTTGGTATCCTGAGGTTATGATTTGTCCTGAAAATCCAGAAATGTGGAAAACTGAATAGGTCAAATTTTCGATGAATACAATACTTTCCTTATTATAGGATAAGGAAAGTAAAAATCCGCCGCCTTATCAATCAACCTACTGAGGTCTGTCTATACTAAAGTATTAATATACACAATTTCCAAAAGATCAGACGAGTGTTTGATATTTAGATAAGAATAGATAGTGATGTCATCCTGCATGAAGTCTTCATCCAGCTTGGATCTTCAGTCTGAAATCTCATTCCACAAATCAGTGGCGCAGTCCACAATGGGGTCCCCGGTGTCATTTCATGGGGTCCCTCCATGGGGTCTCTAGTCCCAATAAGTAGGTAAATTGTAGTTTAGGATGTTTGTAATTAATAATTACCACGAGAAAAAAAGGAGAAATACGAACAAAGCGACCTCAGTGGCTCGATCGATGAGGCGGTGGACTCCTAATCTGGAGGTCGGTGGTTCGAGTCCCAGGTATGGCAAACATTTGGTAAGCCAAGTTTTAGTATTTGTGATATCACTTTTGAAATTAATACAAATAAAATAATAATAGCGCCTTATTTATACTGTCCGATTAAGACTATTGAGTCCTATTATTCCAGCAGTAAGCCCAAGACGTATTTTTACGTGGTGAAAATCCCAAAAGGGAGGATAACTAGTCATGTCCCACCTTGACTGGATTACCAGTCAGACGCCTTGACCACTGACTGAGCTACCGGGACAGACGATGAAGTTCGAAATGATAGTTATTTTGTATAATTTACTCGTAAAAAATGAAGTTTCACATTTTTTAAATATACATACGTATTTTTTATTATGCCACAGTAGACGCTTAAATGTAAAGATTTCCTAGGTATTTTTCTAGGTTTTGTGTTCATAAAATGTTTTCATTATCTGTTTGTTAGTCACAATTTATTACTCAAAGCTGCTTTACTAAAATTACCCTTATTGGAACTCGTACCACCGACCTCTAGGTTACGAGTCCACAGCCTGGTTGATCAAGCTACCGAGGTCGGTTGTTCATGAAATCCTAAAAGCTTGACTTGTCGCCTCCACCACTATAATTCTGTTTTTAATCGTTCTGTCAGGGTATAGCAAGGTTCTCTAGGCCCGTAGAGATTGACTGGCTGGCCCTTTGCCAAACCCTGGGAGCTAATCTAATAGGTTGTAATATGCGAATCCTCTTAAGAATACAATAACAATCTTATTATTCTTTACAGCATATTGCATATCTTGAGAACGGATAATACATAATAATTATATTAAACCAGTTGTTACTAGTTTTATTGTACACTGCTGGGTATTAACATATTGTTTTTTTACTATCCTAAATAATAATAATATTTTTATTTATTTTTATATATAATAATACATTTATCTATAGTGCCGTAGTCACCGTGGTCGAGTGAGTTAGCGCGCTAGGCATTACACGCATGGTAACCTGAGTTCGATCTATCCCTAGCGGAGTTGGAAAATTTCGGTTTTTTACTTAAATGTTTGGGGTCGACTCATACCTCGTGAGGAAAAAAGAGTAGCTGCTTTTATTTTTTTTAAAATGTCTCCCATTTTGTAGTTATAGTTTATATTGACTTTTTTTCTTCTTGTGATAGTGATTTGTTTTGATTTGGATGGATGGAAATTTAGCCCAATCAAGTTAAGTTTTTCTCTAACTATGTTGAGATCTTCCTGCAATTTTTGTTTGTTATTACAGGTTCGAACTTCCAAGATGCTAATTATCCTTGATTTCTGACCCAACGCAGGTCGGATGAGGTTCATGTGTATGGGGGGTAAATCCCTTCTTACCTCTGGTGTAAATACTTAAAAGCAAAAAAATAATCAAGCTCATTTCATACTCGTCAGCATATATGACCATGTGATACATAAAAGGGTTGGGTGGAAGAGATTGCCAAAGGCAATAACCCCGCCCTTTGGTTAGGACATATATTATGTACATATGTATTTATTTATTTTTTCTTCATATTTTCCTCTTTTTATTTCTCCTTATATTGTATATTAATTTGTAATTATCTGTGTTGTATACAGGGTGTCCCACCAAACTTGGACACTTCTGGGACACCCTGTATATGTCCATATTAATTGAGTGTTGAATAATACTAATAATAATACCTCTTTTTATTTCTCCTTGTATTGTATATTAATTTGTAATTATCTGTGTTGTATATAACTCCATATTAATTGAGTGTTGAATAATACTAATAATAATAATGATAATGACCATGTAGTTAAAAGCGACAACCAAAAAATACATAATAATAATTGATGTGTATTTCTTTCCCAGATGGACGGATCGGGAGCGAATGTATGTCCAGTTCCCTGGAGAACTCTTCCTCAAGATGCTGAAGTGTCTCATCGTCCCTCTCCTGGTATCGTCCATCGTATCTGCCATCGGCTCTCTGGATCTGTCTTTGTCAAAGAAGGTAACAATAAGTTATCATATTTGTGTTAATCACCTGCGTGATATCACAATCAAACTCGCTTTACTAAATCTACGCTGAAACCAGGACTTGAACCAGTGACCTCCGGGTTACAAGGCCGCCGACTTATCGATCAAGCTACTGAGGTCGGTAAGAAGGTAATAATAATAATATCATCTTATTAATTCTGACGCCAAACATAACGACCTAGTTGCCCAAAACAGCCCGATGAAAAAAGAATTGCAACCCATCGAGTAAGATATTTAAAGGTCTTTTTGTTCAGATTACAGATGTTTGTGTTTGACATTCTTATCTCCCTTTATGTATCCGACTGAGGGTTAGAGGACGCAGAATAAAAAGGAGGCTTTTTATTCCTTTGAAGAATTTTTGAGCTGCAGCTTGAGTGATATATGGTCTAACTTACAATTTACTTGGTTTGTTACTTCTTAAGTTCGATTATGTCTTTTCCTTCCTCTACCCCATTTTTGTATCTGTATTTGACTTGTGTAAACAAATTCTAAATTTGATGTACACCAATAAATCTTATCTTATCTTATTCATCTCATCTCATCTCATCTCATCTCATCTCATCCTCATCTCATCTCATCTCATCTCATCTCATCTCATCTCATCTCATCTCATCTCATCTCATCTCATCTCATCTCATCTCATCTCATCTCATCTCATCTCATCTCATTCTCATCTCATCTCATCTCATCTCATCTCATCTCATCTCATCTCATCTCATCTCATCTATCTCATCTCATCTCATCTCATCTCATCTCATCTCATCTCATCTCATCTCATCTCATCTCATCTCATCTCATCTCATCTCATCTCATCTCATCTCATCTCATCTCATCTCATCTCATCTCATCTCATCTCATCTCATCTCATCTCATCTCATCTCATCTCATCTCATCTCATCTCATCTCATCTCATCTCATCTCATCTCATCTCATCTCATCTCATCTCATCTCATCTCATCTCATCATCATCTCATCTCATCTCATCTCATCTCATCTCATCTCATCTCATCTCATCTCATCTCATCTCATCATCATCTCATCAAACCCCTTCTTTCTCAGCAGAAAAAAATCGTAAAATTCCTATTCAAGAACATTAATATTGAACACATGAAGCCTGACCAACTATGTAAGTTCATTCTTCTTATGAACAACTTTAAAGAAGAAAAATATCGCCAGAGGACGGAGCAGCCGTACGAACTCCGAGTCCAGAGGTTCCGCCGCCCTCACGTCTACACCATCCAGTACGGAGACCGCAGGCTGGAATACATTATTCCTGCTCTACTGGATTACTACTGCAGAGATTTTATTCATGATGATAACAAGATTGTCATTAAGAATAAGATCAAGAAAAGTATCCTTAAAATCAAATAAGCATCTAGTGATGTTGATATTACTACTGTTCATTTTCATCACGTTCACAGTTCTTTTTCTATTGATATTGGTTTTTAAAATTTAGTTTAGTTTTCAAATTTAGTCTCTCAGGTAGATCTCAAACAATGTTTGTACAAATAATTTTGTATTACTGTTGTAATATTATTGTAAAAAAATTTACAATATTTTTTTTTGTAATATTATTGTAAAAAGAGAAGAAAGCAAATGTTAAAAACATATTGGGTTAAACTTAGTTTTCAAATTCAGTCACTCAGGTAGATCTCAAACAATGTTTGTACAAATAATTTTGTATTGCTGTTGTAATATTATTGTAAAAATTTACAATATTTTTTTTTTTTGTAATATTATTGTAAAAAGAGTCTGCAAATGTTAAAAACATATTGGGTTAAACTTAGTTTTCAAATTCAGTCACTCAGGTAGATCTCAAACAATGTTTGTACAAATAATTTTGTATTGCTGTTGTAATATTATTGTAAAAATTTACAATATTTTTTTTTTTGTAATATGTATTATTGTAAAAAGAGTTTGCAAATGTTAAAAACATACTGGGTTAAACTTAGTTTTCAAATTCAGTCACTCAGGTAGATCTCAAACAATGTTTGTACAAATAATTTTGTATTATTGTTGTAATATTATTGTAAAAATTTACAATATTTTTTTTTTTTTTTTTTAATATTATTATTGTAAAAAGAGAAGAAAGCAAATGTTAAAAACATATTGGGTTAAACTTAGTTTTCAAATTCAGTCACTCAGGTGGTAGATCTCAAACAATGTTTGTACAAATAATTTTGTATTATTGTTGTAATATTATTGTAAAAATTTACAATATTTTTTTTGTAATATTATTGTAAAAAGAGAAGAAAGCAAATGTTAAAAACATATTGGGTTAAACTTAGTTAATTATATAAAAAATAAAGACTTTATAATTTAGCTTTATTGTAAAAAATGTATCAACCTAGAATAAATTTAAGATGGTTAAAACCCATCTCCCTAAAAGTTAGCCTTAGCTTAGGAGATGTACAATTTATGTAAATTTATTTTGAAATCAATAAAGTATCAATTCAATTCAATTCAATTTCATTCTAATATCTCATCCTCATTACCTCATCTACATTCTCATTCATCTCATCTCATCTCAATCTCATCTCATCTCATCCATCTCATCTCATCTCATTCATTCATCTCATCTCATCTCATATCTCATCTCATCTCATCTCATCTCATCTCATCTCATCTCATCTCATCTCATCTCATCTCATCTCATCTCATCTCATCTCATCTCATCTCATCTCATCTCATCTCATCTCATCTCATCTCATCTCATCTTCATCTCATTCATCATCTCATCTCATCTCATCTCATCTCATCTCATCTCATCTCATCTCATCTTCATCTCATCTCATCTCATCTATCCATCTCATCTCATCTCATCTCATCTCATCATCTCATCTCATCTCATCTCATCTCATCTCATCTCATCTCATCTCATCTCATCTCATCTCATCTCATCTCATCTCATCTCATCTCATCTCACTCATCTCATCTCATCTCATCTCATCTCATTCATCTCATCTCATCTCATCTCATCTCATCTCAATCTCATCTCATCTCATCTCATCTCATCACTCATTCATCTCATCTCATCTCATCTCATCTCATCTCCATCTTCCATCTCCATCTCATCTCATCTCATCTCATCTCATTCTCATCTCATCTCATCTCATCTCATCTCATCTCATCTCATCTCATCTCATCTCATCTCATCTCATCTCATCTCATCTCATCTCATCTCATCTCATCTCATCTCATCTCATCTCATCTCATCTCATCTCATCTCATCTATCTCATCTCATCTCATCTCATCTCATCTCATCTCATCTCATCTCATCTCATCTATCTCATCTCATCTCATCTCATCTCATCTCATCTCATCTCATCTCATCTCATCTCATCTCATTCATCATCTCATCTCATCTCATCTCATCTCATCTATCTCATCTCATCTCATCTCATCTCATCTCATCTCATCTCATCTCATCTCATCTCATCTCATCTCATCTCATCTCATCTCATCTCATCTCATTCTCATCTCATCTCTCTCATCTCATCTCTCATCATCATCTCATCTCATTCTCATCTCATCTCATCTCATCTCATCTCATCTCATCTCATCTCTCTCATCTCATCTCATCTCATCTTATCTTATCTTATCTTATCTTATCTTATCTTACCTCCTCTTATCCTCCCTCAGGTGGGCTACCGCTCCATCGCGTACTACTGTGCCACCACCTCCATGGCAGTGGTGGAGGGGATCATTCTGGTGTGCACCATCCGGCCTGGGTGGGGTCACGAGACCATGGGGGGCGCCAAACAGAACAGCACCTTCCAGAAGACCTCACTCACCACAGACACACTCATGGACCTGTCGAGGTGAGTTTTCTTTTTCTTTTTGCTTTTCATTTTCACAGCAAGGAAAGTGCACACAACGTTTCCCCTACGTCCTATCAAGACGTTACAAAAAAGTTATCATATGTGTGTTAATCACGATGTGATGTCACAAACTCGCCTTACTAAATTTATGCTTAACTTGGGACTCGAACCACCGACCTCCATGTTACAAGTTCGCCGCCTTATCGATTGAGCTACCGAGGTCGGTTCAATACGTTACAACTGAGTTGATTAAGATCCAAATTACAAAAGGTGCACTGGTAGTCAAGTGGTTAACGCGCTAGTCTGGTAATACAGGTAGCGTAGGGATGCGGATCTCTGAGCTACGGGTAGTAGTCACAACCGTTACGCCAAGGAGCCTGGAACATGTTATTTAGTTACTTATTATTTTCTTGCTTCCAGGAACATGTTATTTAGTTACCTATTATGTTCTTGCTTCCAGGAACATGTTCCCAGACAATATCATGCGAGCCACTATGTTCCAGGTCGGTAAGCGCTGAGCTTTCTTCTTTCACTTATTATTTAACAAGAGCTAATCTTAATATACCTAGAAGCGAGCCTTAATACAGGGTGGGGCAAAAGTCTGGAAACCCTTAAATATCTTTCGAATTGCTTTCTCACTAAATTTAAAATTTTGTACGGTAAACCGGGGTAATAAGACCTTCTTTTAGGGTGGAGCAGATTTTTGTTACCGGCCGAGGGGGGCGAGGGGGGCCAACCTCATTTTTTTTTTTAAATACGAACCCCCACCTTGCGATACATTTTTGGAAATGTCTTAAAAAAGAAATACTTTGGTGCAAATTTTATTTTTTTAATATTAACTGTTTGCAAATGGCGTCCAACTTTGTGTATGCAGTGTAAAGTATGGAAACCTCTGAATATCTTTCGTATGAGCTTTTTCAGTAAATTTAAAATTGTGTATGGTAATCGGTGGTACTTTGACCTTCTTTTAAAATGGGGGTGATTTTTGGTACCGGGCCCCATGTAGGGGCCAGGGGGCCAACTTCCTTTTTTAAAATACGAACCCCCAGCTTGCGATACATTTTTGGAAAGGTCTTAAATAAGAAATACTTTGGTGCTTAATTCCAAAAATGTATCGCAAGGTGTGGTTTCGTATTAAAAAAAAAAAAAAATGAAGTTGGCCCTTCTGTCCCAGACATGGGGGCCGGTAAAAAAAATCAGTCCCATTTTAAAATAAGGTCTGATTACCACGGATTTTAAATTGACTGAAAAAGTCCTTTCGAAAGATATTCAGGGGTTTCCACACTTTGCACTGCATACACAAAGTTGGTAGCCATTTTCAAACAGTTAATATTTAAAAAATAAAATTTGCACCAAAGGATTTCTTTTTTAAAGACCTTTCCAAAAATGTATCGCAAAGTAGGGGTTCGTATTTAAAAAAATGAAGTTGGCCCCCCTGGCCCCGACAAGGGAGCCGGTAACAAAAATCGGCCCCACTCTTAAAAGAAGGTCTTATTACCCCGGTTTACCATACAAAATTTTATCTTTACTGAAGAAGCCATTCGAAAGTTATTCAGGGGTTTCCAGACTTTTGCGAGTTTGCGATGACACCTAGTAAGGAGAAAGAGAGATATGAGTGGAATAAATGCAGATATGAGTGAAGAGAAATAGAAAGAAAGGGGGTAAAGGTATTCTCAATTTGATATCATGATATATAAATAAATGATATATAAATAAAATAAATGTATTTGTTTGTACTATTTTTTTTATTTTTTTAAGTGGGGCTTCCTTTTGTAAACACGAAGTGGTGTTTTTGAGGGATCTACTTGGTCTCAATATTAATTACTTGTACACTTTCAACAAAGAATATTTACTTTGGCAACATACCCTTATTTAAATATAAAGAAGGACCACAACCCCTACATGGGGTCCGCCCCTGAAAATTTAAAATATTCAGCCGGTCCCTGTATCTATATTATTAAATTACTTATTAGAATTAGAAAGACATATGTACAGTTCAAATAATTGTTTTTAAAAAAATTAAAAATGGAAACAATATAAACAATAAAAAAGGAAAAATAGATAAATATATACACACATATGTCCTAACTAAAGGACGGGGTAATTGCCTTTGGCAATCTCTTCCACCCAATGTAGTGTGCAGATATAACTTTTATGTAGCCTATAATCATTTTCATTTATATTGATTTGTTGCAGTATCAAACCAAATTGGTACCGGATGCATCCAAGCCTATTGGTAAGAATAGTATTGGTTCTTTTATTGCATATTGCATAATCGTTCAATTTCACGGCGCGCATACAATTTTTTTTTTTAAAGTGGGGTTTAACGTCGCTTTCAACTGCCATGGTCATATCACGACGGGGGTTTTACCCTCCATTCGCAGGAAAGTCACAAACCTGCTACTCACATTGACCTCACCCAGCCTGAGTGGGGCCGGGAAAAGCCAGCGTCACGAGAATTAGAATTTGAATGGTCACCCATCCAAGTCTTAACCTCGCTGGATGTCGCTTAACTTCGGTGTTCTGTTTTCGGATAAGGTATTAACCTTATGGTGTATGGGGGGTTAATTTCCCTTCTTGATCTGATGTAAGAAGCAAAAAATTAAGTTCATTTCAATCTCCATATCTTAGAAAGAGCTGCATTATTAGATTAAATTAATAATTGTTATGATTAAAAGAAAAATATTAATTTAATATTCATTAATATGTTTTTTTATATACCCATTATCACAATTTTTCTCCAATAAAAATGATAAGGTATCTATTTTTTAACAAATCCAGAATGTAGAACCTATTTTTTTATTTTTGGAAAAATAATTTAGATATTGCTGAAATATTAAATTTAATAAAATGAATGATAGCAATAAAATAATGGTTACATACAGTAATTATTCTTTTTATTATTTACGGATTGCGAAATGCGAATCCATTTTTATAACACGCGGACCTACTTAAACTATAAAATAAATTATTACTTAACTAAAAATAAACCTATCTATTTCAACAGAAGTTCTATTGAAAATACCAATTCCTACATCGCTGGCTCTATTGCCTATAGTTACTTATCATATTATTACAATTCTTCTTCAAGTAAAGGTTTTTCAACCAAATTCAGGAACGTAGAACGCAAAAAAAAACAACTAATTTATTTATTTACCCCCACAGAGGAATGGGCGCAGAAGGGCCAGTGGGTGGTGGGCTCCAATGTGCTGGGCATGGTGTTCTTCTCCATCGCTATGGGCATTGCCATCGCCCGCATAGGGGCGGCTGCCAAACCACTCCTTTCCGTGTTTGAGTCGCTCAGTGAAGTGGTCATGACCATCACTACTTGGGTCATCTGGTAAGTGGATACTTGACTAGAATCGAATATATTTAGGGTAGATTCAGCGGGCTTTAGGCTATCATATAAGCTGAAATTGTAGTGGGTTACAATTTACAATTCCGTCGCCTTATCGATCAAGCTACTGAGGTCAGTTATTATTATCAAGATATTCAATTTATTTATTTATAAAGGTAATTAATTACATTACATGGGCTTCATCAAAGCAACACGTAAGTTTTTCAAAAATAAATTGACAACAAATTATCTTTCAATGTTGGAGGAGATGGTACGTTGTTCTCACAATAGTGCTGGTAGTAGAATGTTTTCCAACCTTGAAAGATAATTTTTCTTGTTAGATTCAACTTCCGTAGCATTATTATTATTATTATCATGAAATATTGTTTATTTATTATTATTAATCCCACAGGATCTCTCCCTTCGGTATTTTCTTCCTGGTTGCGGAGAAGATCATCGAGATGGAAAGCCTGAGCGACACAGTGGGTCAGCTTGGTCTCTACTTCATCACCGTCCTGTTAGGTCTGATGATCCATGGGTTCATCTTCCTGCCGGGACTCTACTGGTTCTTCGTACAGGAGCCGCCTTTCAAGTTCACCGCCAACATGGGCCAAGCCATCGCCACAGCTTTTGGAACCGCTTCCAGGTAAACGTTTTTTTTTTTTTTTAAATTTGGATTTATCGTCACTTTCAACTGCATGGTCATATCATGACGAGATTGTTACCCTATATTCGCAGGAAAATTAACAAATGTGCTACCCACACACCGTACAAAGGAAGATACGTCTTCGTTGTGAGGCCAGTAAAATTCAAATTACGAACTTTCATTTTGAGATCGAACATTCTCCCCACCATGAAACGTTGGTTTCATAAAAAAATATAATTAGTGGGTACTATCTTTGAATAATAAAAAAATGATAATATAGCACCAACCAATATCCTACTGATTTGGTATTTCTTATAATAATAATATTAATAATATCGTCTTATTTATACTGCCCGATTAGGCCTATTAAAAGTCCCATTATTCCAGCAGTAAGCCCAAGACATATTATTATGTGGTAAAAATCCCAAATGGGAGGATAACATGTCATGTCCCGGCTGGGTTTCGAACCCACGACCTCTGGAATCTTTGGATTCATAGAGTGTCGCCTTTACCACTGAGCTACCGGGACAGACCTATTATATTATAGTGGTGCATGTCAACTTCTATGGTCAATTGGTCATACACACCAAAATTTTCAATCTTATTAATTTTTATTATTTAGAATTTTGAAGTTATAATAATGTTGTATTTTATTTTTTGATTATGTAATTAACAGATGTTATAAACCTTGTAGTAAAATACATCTATAAAAATTTGTTTAAAAAAAAAATATTATTAATGCTATTGATGTTGATTGTTTTGTATTTAAAAATCAAGTTGCTACTAACTAAGTTTCGACCTCCCTGGTTGCAGCAACGCCTCTCTCCCGTGTCCATGCAATGCCTGGAGGAGAAGAACAACATTGACCCCCGCATCTCCCGCTTCGTCATGCCCATAGGAGCCACCATCAACATGGACGGCACAGCCCTGTACGAAGCTGTGGCCGCCATATTCATCGCCCAGGTATAATAATAATAATAATTCAGTGTCCGTGAGATAGATATTAATAATAATAATAATGCCCGGTAGACGGATGTTTATTGACGGGTTTAGCCCTATTTACATTTTCAAATAAAATAACAGTTAAAATATTTTTTTTACAAATATACCTATATCACGGTATATTTGTAAAAAATTTTTTTACAAATATACCTATATCACGATATATTGATACCTATATCACCGTGGTGAGAGGATTGTATGGACGCCTAGATTCAATGTCTAGGCTCCTTTCATGTCAATTGATTCTATTTGGTTTTAACGTCCTGACTTGAGTTAGACAGGACGGGGGTTTTACCCTCCATTCGCTGGGAATCGTACCAGCTACCCACATTAACCTCACCCAGCCTGGGTAGGGCCGGAATCGCCAGCCTCACATGTTCGGAGGGAAAAGAAATTTCCGTGCGAAAAGTCTGCTTCAACCGGGGATCGAACTCAGGATCTCTGGACTACGGGCAGTAGTCACAACCGTTATCGCCCAGGTCAGAAAGCGGAACAAGCTTGTTGTTGTATACAGAATTTTTTAAGAAAAATTAATTACCGCTTTCGCATTACTTCAGGGCACTTTACTTTTACACCCATGCCATTCTGGAAACATATATCGACTCAGAGGGTTGAAATTTTGTGAGGGTTGAAAATAAATGTCGAACATTATGGTCGCTTTCTTCACTAATATAATTCTCCAACAAGGATACTTTGTCAAGTAGCTTCATGATGATATAAATGAAAAATACAACTTGTCTTCACTTGACGTATAATTTGAAACTAAGCATTTATTTTTCAATTAGGTTATTAGGTACATACAATTAGGTAGAGGTAGATACAAATTATATAAAGCAAAGGTTTCTTTACTGTCAAATACCTAATTGTTTCAGGAGCATTCGTTTATTGTAATAATTATATTTTGAAAATTAATAAAATATTGTTGAAAAAAAATAGTAATTGCGTTGAAATATGAGTATTAATATAATAATAATAATGCTTTTTCTTTGTGTTATTATGTCACAATTTTAGTGGGTAGCGCAGAATAATAGGACTTTACCACTTTAATTTACAATATCTTGTATTATTTTTTGCCTAAGATTCTGCCACTGGTCCCTGCTTCACATTAAAGCAGCTACTCATTTTTCCTCACGAGGTATGAGTGGACCCCGAACATCCAAGTACAGAGCAGAAAAAATCGGGTCTGCCTAATCGCTTGACCACGAAAAACGTTGACCAGATCGAAAAACTCGGACCCGGAGGGGAATTCCTATTATCATGAGATTTCATTCAACAACACCCCTCTTTTACAACCTTACGTGATTAACCCTGGTCAGCATGTGTTCAACAGAATTACATGGCTAAAATACAGTTTTTTTTAAATTTATTTATTATTAATAATGTATAAAGCCTATAAGTTTTATGTAAACTCAATAAAGATGATTTTTAATAAATATCATCCCGGTCGCAAGTATGTACAAAAAATAAGATTTTTATTAAGATTCTTTCCACTATTCTGTATGACCCATTACTGCGGCAGTGAATGTTGAAATGTGCTCAGATCAAAGGAATCATAAGGGATTACAACAAAGATACTTATATACAGTACTGCTATATTCATACAAAAAAATCATAACGCTACAAGCTACGGCGTGACCTACAGAGAAGCCATTGACTGGCCCTTGTAAGGCCCATAGCTGCGGCCCTGAATATTGTAATGCGCTCAGATCAAGGGAATCATAAGGGATTACAACTAAGATTATACCCAGAAAGTTTCATCTCGGTCGGCCGTATGGTATGCTCGTACAGAAAACATTGACCAGATGGGAGGGACCTCAAAAATCTGCCCCTGTTGTTTGTGAAGTTCTGAATTTTTTTACACAAACTTATATACAGTGCTGCTATATTCATGCAAAAAATCATAACGCTATAAGCTACGGCGTGCCCTACAGAGAAGCCATTGACTGGCCCTTGTAAGGCCCATAGCTGCGGCCCTGAATGTTGTAAAGTACTCAGATCAAGGGAATCATAAGGGATTACAACAAAGATAATACCCACAAAGTTTCATCTTGGTCGGCCGTATGGTATGCTCGTACAGAAAACATTGACCAGATGGCAGGGACCTCAAAAATATGCGTCTGTTGTTTGTGAAGTTCTGAATTTTTTTACACAAACTTATACACAGTGCTGCTATATTCATACAAAAAAATATAACGCTATAAGCTACGGCGTGACCTACAGAGAAGCCATTGACTGGCCCTTGTAAGGCCCATAGCTGCGGCCCTGAATATTGTAATGTGCTCAGATCAAGGGAATCATAAGGGATTACAACTAAGATTATACCCAGAAAGTTTCATCTCGGTCGGCCGTATGTTATGCTCGTACAGAAAACATTGACCAGATGGGAGGGACCTCAAAAATCTGCCCCTATTGTTTGTTAAGGTCTGAATTTTTTTACACAAACTTATATACAGTGCTGCTATATTCATGCAAAAAATCAATACGCTATAAGCTACGGCGTGACCTACAGAGAAGCCACTGACTGGCCCTTGTAAGGCCCATAGCTGCGGCCCTGAATATTGTAATGCGCTCAGATCAAGGGAATCATAAGGGATTACAACTAAGATTATACCCAGAAAGTTTCATCTCGGTCAGCCGTATGGTATGCTCGTACAGAAAACATTGACCAGATGGGAGGGACCTCAAAAATCTGCCCCTATTGTTTGTTAAGGTCTGAATTTTTTTACACAAACTTATATACAGTGCTGCTATATTCATGCAAAAAATCAATACGCTATAAGCTACGGCGGGACCTACAGAGAAGCCATTGACTGGCCCTTGTAAGGCCCATATATGCGGCCCTGAATATTGTAATGCGCTCAGATCAAGGGAATCATATGGGATTACAACTAAGATTATACCCACAAAGTTTCATCTCGGTCGGCCGTATGTTATGCTCGTACAGAAAACATTGACCAGATGGGAGGGACCTCAAAAATCTGCCCCTATTGTTTGTTAAGGTCTGAATTTTTTTACACAAACTTATATACAGTGCTGCTATATTCATGCAAAAAATCAATACGCTATAAGCTACGGCGGGACCTACAGAGAAGCCATTGACTGGCCCTTGTAAGGCCCATAGCTGCGGCCCTGAATATTGTAATGCGCTCAGATCAAGGGAATCATATGGGATTACAACTAAGATTATACCCACAAAGTTTCATCTCGGTCGGCCGTATGTTATGCTCGTACAGAAAACATTGACCAGATGGGAGGGACCTCAAAAATCTGCCCCTATTGTTTGTTAAGGTCTGAATTTTTTTACACAAACTTATATACAGTGCTGCTATATTCATGCAAAAAATCAATACGCTATAAGCTACGGCGGGACCTACAGAGAAGCCATTGACTGGCCCTTGTAAGGCCCATATATGCGGCCCTGAATATTGTAATGCGCTCAGATCAAGGGAATCATAAGGGATTACAACTAAGATTATACCCAGAAAGTTTCATCTCGGTCAGCCGTATGGTATGCTCGTACAGAAAACATTGACCAGATGGGAGGGACCTCAAAAATCTGCCCCTATTGTTTGTTAAGGTCTGAATTTTTTTACACAAACTTATATACAGTGCTGCTATATTCATGCAAAAAATCAATACGCTATAAGCTACGGCGGGACCTACAGAGAAGCCATTGACTGGCCCTTGTAAGGCCCATATATGCGGCCCTGAATATTGTAATGCGCTCAGATCAAGGGAATCATATGGGATTACAACTAAGATTATACCCACAAAGTTTCATCTCGGTCGGCCGTATGTTATGCTCGTACAGAAAACATTGACCAGATGGGAGGGACCTCAAAAATCTGCCCCTATTGTTTGTTAAGGTCTGAATTTTTTTACACAAACTTATATACAGTGCTGCGATATTCATGCAAAAAATCAATACGCTATAAGCTACGGCGGGACCTACAGAGAAGCCATTGACTGGCCCTTGTAAGGCCCATAGCTGCGGCCCTGAATATTGTAATGCGCTCAGATCAAGGGAATCATATGGGATTACAACTAAGATTATACCCACAAAGTTTCATCTCGGTCGGCCGTATGTTATGCTCGTACAGAAAACATTGACCAGATGGGAGGGACCTTAAAAAATCTGCGTCTGTTGTTTGTGAAGTTCTGTATTTTTTTACACAAACTTATATGCAGTACTGCTATATTCATACAAAAAAATCATAACGCTATAAAGTACGGCGGGACCTACAAGAAAACCATTGACTGGCCCTTGTAAGGCCCATAGCTGCGGCCCTGAATATTGTAATGTGCTCAGATCAAGGGAATCATAAGGGATTACAACAAAGATAATACCCACAAAGTTTCATCTCGGTCGGCCGTATGGTATGCTCGTACAGAAAACATTGACCAGATGGGAGGGACCTCAAAAATCTGCCCCTGTTGTTTGTGAAGGTCTGAATTTTTTTACACAAACTTATACACAGTGCTGCTATATTCATTCAAAAAATTATAACGCTATAAGCTACGGCGTGACCTACAGAGAAGCCATTGACTGGCCCTTGTAAGGCCCATAGCTGCGGCCCTGAATATTGTAATGCGCTCAGATCAAGGGAATCATAAGGGATTACAACTAAGATTATACCCACAAAGTTTCATCTCGGTCGGCCGTATGGTATGCTCGTACAGAAAACATTGACCAGATGGGAGGGACCTCAAAAATCTGCCCCTGTTGTTTGTGAAGTTCTGAATTTTTTTACACAAACTTATACACAGTGCTGCTATATTCATACAAAAAATTATAACGCTATAAGCTACGGCGTGACCTACAGAGAAGCCATTGACTGGCCCTTGTAAGGCCCATAGCTGCGGCCCTGAATATTGTAATGCGCTCAGATCCAGGGAATCATAAGGGATTACAACTAAGATTATACCCACAAAGTTTCATCTCGGTCGGCCGTATGGTATGCTCGTACAGAAAACATTGACCAGATGGGAGGGACCTCAAAAATCTGCCCCTATTGTTTGTTAAGGTCTGAATTTTTTACACAATTTTATATACAGTGCTGCTATATTCATGCAAAAAATCATAACGCTATAAGCTACGGCGGGACCTACAGAGAAACCATTGACTGGCCCTTGTAAGGCCCATAGCTGAGGCCCTGAATATTGTAATGTGCTCAGATCAAGGGAATCATAAGGGATTACAACAAAGATAATACCCACAAAGTTTCATCTTGGTCGGCCGTATGGTATGCTCGTACAGAAAACATTGACCAGATGGGAGGGACCTCAAAAATCTGCCCATGTTGTTTGTGAAGTTCTGAATTTTTTTACACAAACTTATACACAGTGCTGCTATATTCATACAAAAAATTATAACACTATAAGCTACGGCGTGACCTACAGAGAAGCCATTGACTGGCCCTTGTAAGGCCCATAGCTGCGGCCCTGAATATTGTAATGCGCTCAGATCAAGGGAATCATAAGGGATTACAACTAAGATTATACCCAGAAAGTTTCATCTCGGTCGGCCGTATGGTATGCTCGTACAGAAAACATTGACCAGATGGGAGGGACCTCAAAAATCTGCCCCTGTTGTTTGTGAAGTTCTGAATTTTTTTACACAAACTTATATACAGTGCTGCTATATTCATGCAAAAAATCATAACGCTATAAGCTACGGCGTGCCCTACAGAGAAGCCATTGACTGGCCCTTGTAAGGCCCATAGCTGCGGCCCTGAATGTTGTAAAGTACTCAGATCAAGGGAATCATAAGGATTACAACAAAGATAATACCCACAAAGTTTCATCATGGTCGGCCGTTTTTTATGCTCGTACAGAAAACATTGACCAGATGGGAGGGACCTCAAAAATCTGCCCCTGTGTTTGTGAAGTTCTGAATTTTTTTACACAAACTTATATACAGTGCTGCTATTCATACAAAAAATCATATTTTTCCTCACGAGGTAATATATATGAGTGGACCCCGAACATCTAAGTACAGAGCAGAAAAAATCCTACCTCGCTGGGAATCGAACCCAGGTCACCGTGCGTATTGGCCTAGCGCGCTAACTCACTCTGCCACCTTGACTACTACTTAATCATAGCATGTAATTTTATAAATAATAATAATAATAATATCGACTTGTTTATACTGCCGCATTAGAACTATTAAAGTCTCATTTTCCCAGCAGCAAGCCAAGATCATGTGATAAGAATTCGAAACAGAAGGTATTTGTCATGTCCTCACTTGGATTCGAACCCACGACGTTTGGAAAATCTGAGTTCACAGTGTTCCGTTTGTTAGGAAAAAGGAAAATATAAAATTGAAAATTTCAGAAGCGATTTATGATTTATTATAAAAGTAAACAGTAATAGGTATACAGAGTATGACATTATGTTATTACCGATAAGGCGGCGGACTTGTAACCCGGAGGTCGGTGGTTCAAGTCCCGGTTTCAGCATAGATTGAGTAAAGCGAGTTTGAGTAGTTGTGACATCACGAAAAAGAATAGCACAAATATGATAACTTATTACATAATATCATACTTAACACAATTCCACAAAGAAGCTGAAGGTAAAAAATAAGGTAGGTACATACCTACCAAAGAAATGTGAGCGTAATATAAACGTCACATCAATAAACGATTGTTTATCTTCGTCAGCAACGCCTGCATCTGAATTATCTGCCACAGAAAAAAATGGAAAGGTCTACCTATCTAAATTCTGTGAGATTACATTTATTATATACCTACTCTTCTCAGAAACAATTGCATCAATATCAGGCTGAATGTTACTTTATTAGCTATCATACTTGTGTTAATCACTTTCGTGATGTCATAACTACTCAAACTCGCTTTACTAAATCTACGCTGAAACCGGGACTTGAACCACCGACCTCCAGGTAACAAGTCCGCCGCCCTATCTATTAAACTACTGAGGTCGGTCTAATCAGGTTGAATGTTACTCATTTTAACGCGAATGTCAGAGGACACTTCTAACTTACTCCTATATTTGTGATTTACAAATACAACATGAAAAGCTAGATTCGCACTTATAATTATGTGGTAACAAAGGGTAGTAGGGCTTTTATTATTTTTTTGTGGAGACTTGATATTGATTTTCATCAAAAAGTCAACTTAACTACTAGTGTTAAACATATATTATCTTTCACGGTCTTTGTGTACGGTCAAAATTTTATCATATTTTGTGTACAAGTGAAAATGGCTTCCCGTACCATCTGAAACTGCCCCGAGTACCACCGTTTGAGAACCTATGGTTTAATTCATGAGAACAACGTTGAGTCCCCCCGCACCTCTGCTCCCATCGCTTCGTTGCAATGAGAGAGGCACGGGGTTCCATACAGTTCTGCATCTGATTTGCGTTTCAATAGGCGAGGCGGGGGGTGGGTTTTTCGATGTTAAAACCTCTCTCCTGGCGTTACGGTTGGAGTACAAAATTCGGGGTTTGTTGTTCCTGGGAGTACATAATTCAAAGGTTATTTTGGTATGCGGTACAATATTATAGCTCCATCGGTTAATATCGTGAAGTTAGCACCCGACATTTCCAACCTCTCTCCTGGGGTTACGGTTGGAGTACAAAATTCGAGGTTTGTTGTTCCTAACAGTACAAAATTAGTACATTATTATGGTAGGTGGTACAAAATTCTAGCTTCAATGTCGGGTGCTAGCGTGAAGTTAGCACCCGACATGTTTCAACCGCCCTCCTGGGGTTACGGTTGGAGAACAAAATGATTTTTTGCATGAATATAGCAGCACTGTATACAGGGTGTATGAAAAAAAAGGAGCCAGTCAAAATATCTCGTCTATGGAAGCGGTTTTCAAAAAACCCTGAAACATGTATCTCATTATATGGAGGGGGAAACTTTTTCAGGGGGTTTAATTTTTCATACTCTTAACAGGGGCGGCCCCAGGGGGGTCAACTTTGGAATCTTAAATGGAACCACCCTATTTGTAATACATTTCTGAAAAGTAGTTGACATTAAAAGTATTTTAAGACTAGTTTGAGATTTTTAATCAGAACAGGGCCGGAGATATCGTACATTTCATTTCACAGGTTTCAGTTATTTTTTATAAGTAATTTATGGTATATTTGTAAAAATTGTTAAACACATGTCTTTCTATCTGAAATAATTAAATTTTCATGCCTTTTTTATATCATTCGCTTTACCAGGGAAGATTTCAAGTGGTCAACTTTTTTTTTATAATGTAAAAACCATCCTTTTTCGAGTAAATTTTGTGAGAAATTAATGCAATGATCCATGTTGATCAATTTAAAATAAAACAAGGCCAGATTTACTTCAAATGAATGTGTAAAATTGTAAAACTCGCATGCAGTACTAGTCTCCGGCCTTGTTTTCAATTGTATCTTAAATTTAGATTACACAACAACACTCAGTGCATTTATTTAGCTTATACTATACTAAAAAAGAATAGTTTTTACACTATGTAAAAAAAGATGACCCCTTGACATCTCCCCTGGTAAAGCGAATGATATTAAAAAAGGTATGAAAATTTAATTATTTCAAATAAAAAGACATGTGTTTAACAATTTTTACAAAAATACCATAAAATACTTATAAAAAATAACTGAAAACTATGAAATGAAATGTACAATATCTCCGGCCCTGTTTTGATTAAAAATCTCGAAAGAGTCTTAGAATACTTTTAATGTCAACTACTTTTCAGAAATGTATTACAAATAGGGTGGTTCTATTTAAGATTCCAAAGTTGATCCCCCTGGGGCCGCCCCTGTTAAGAGTATGAAAAATTAAACCCCCTGAAAAAGTTTCCCCCTCCATATAATGAGACACGTGTTTTAGGGTTTTTTGAAAATTGCTTCCATAGACGAGATATTTTGACTGGCTCCTTTTTTTTCATACACCCTGTATAAGTTTGTGTAAAAAAATTCAGATCTTCACAAACAACAGGGGCAGATTTTTGAGGTCCCTCCCATCTGGTCAATGTTTTCTGTACGAGCATACCATAGGCCGACCGAGATGAAACTTTCTGGGTATAATCTTAGTTGAAATCCCTTATGATTCCCTTGATCTGAGTACTTTACAACATTCAGGGCCGCAGCTATGGGCCTTACAAGGGCCAGTCAATGGTTTCTCTGTAGGTCCCGCCGTAGCTTATAGCGTTATGATTTTTTGCATGAATATAGCAGCACTGTATATAAGTTTGTGTAAAAAAATTCAGATCTTCACAAACAACAGGGGCAGATTTTTGAGGTCCCTCCCATCTGGTCAATGTTTTCTGTACGAGCATACCATACGGCCGACCGAGATGAAACTTTCTGGGTATAATCTTAGTTGTAATCCCTTATGATTCCCTTGATCTGAGCACATTACAATATTCAGGGCCGCAGCTATGGGCCTTACAAGGGCCAGTCAATGGTTTCTCTGTAGGTCCCGCCGTAGCTTATAGCGTTATGATTTTTTGCATGAATATAGCAGCACTGTATATAAGTTTGTGTAAAAAAATTCAGATCTTCACAAACAACAGGGGCAGATTTTTGAGGTCCCTCCCATCTGGTCAATGTTTTCTGTACGAGCATACCATACGGCCGACCGAGCTGAAACTTTGTGGGTATTATCTTAGTTGTAATTCATTATGATTTCCTTGATCTGAGTACTTTAAAACATTCAGGGCCGCAGCTATGGGCCTTATAAGGGCCAGTCAATGGCTTCTCTGTAGGTCCCGCCGTAGCTTATAGCGTTATAATTTTTTGCATGAATATAGCAGCACTGTATATAAGTTTGTGTAAAAAAATTCAGATCTTCACAAACAACAGGGGCAGATTTCTGAGGTCCCTCCCATCTGGTCAATGTTTTCTGTACGAGCATACCATACGGCCAACCGAGATGAAACTTTCTGGGTATAATCTTAGTTGAAATCCCTTATGATTCCCTTGATCTGAGTACTTTACAACATTCAGGGCCGCAGCTATGGGCCTTACAAGGGCCAGTCAATGGTTTCTCTGTAGGTCCCGCCGTAGCTTATAGCGTTATGATTTTTTGCATGAATATAGCAGCACTGTATATAAGTTTGTGTAAAAAAATTCAGATCTTCACAAACAACAGGGGCAGATTTTTGAGGTCCCTCCCATCTGGTCAATGTTTTCTGTACGAGCATACCATACGGCCGACCGAGATGAAACTTTCTGGGTATAATCTTAGTTGTAATCCCTTATGATTCCCTTGATCTGAGCACATTACAATATTCAGGGCCGCAGCTATGGGCCTTACAAGGGCCAGTCAATGGTTTCTCTGTAGGTCCCGCCGTAGCTTATAGCGTTATGATTTTTTGCATGAATATAGCAGCACTGTATATAAATTTGTGTAAAAAAATTCAGATCTTCACAAACAACAGGGGCAGATTTTTGAGGTCCCTCCCATCTGGTCAATGTTTTCTGTACGAGCATACCATACGGCCGACCGAGCTGAAACTTTGTGGGTATTATCTTAGTTGTAATTCTTTATGATTCCCTTGATCTGAGTACTTTAAAACATTCAGGGCCGCAGCTATGGGCCTTATAAGGGCCAGTCAATGGCTTCTCTGTAGGTCCCGCCGTAGCTTATAGCGTTATAATTTTTTGCATGAATATAGCAGCACTGTATATAAGTTTGTGTAAAAAAATTCAGATCTTCACAAACAACAGGGGCAGATTTCTGAGGTCCCTCCCATCTGGTCAATGTTTTCTGTACGAGCATACCATACGGCCGACCGAGATGAAACTTTCTGGGTATAATCTTAGTTGAAATCCCTTATGATTCCCTTGATCTGAGTACTTTACAACATTCAGGGCCGCAGCTATGGGCCTTACAAGGGCCAGTCAATGGTTTCTCTGTAGGTCCCGCCGTAGCTTATAGCGTTATGATTTTTTGCATGAATATAGCAGCACTGTATATAAGTTTGTGTAAAAAAATTCAGATCTTCACAAACAACAGGGGCAGATTTTTGAGGTCCCTCCCATCTGGTCAATGTTTTCTGTACGAGCATACCATACGGCCGACCGAGATGAAACTTTCTGGGTATAATCTTAGTTGTAATCCCTTATGATTCCCTTGATCTGAGCACATTACAATATTCAGGGCCGCAGCTATGGGCCTTACAAGGGCCAGTCAATGGTTTCTCTGTAGGTCCCGCCGTACCTTATAGCGTTATGATTTTTTGCATGAATATAGCAGCACTGTATATAAGTTTGTGTAAAAAAATTCAGATCTTCACAAACAACAGGGGCAGATTTTTGAGGTCCCTCCCATCTGGTCAATGTTTTCTGTACGAGCATACCATACGGCCGACCGAGCTGAAACTTTGTGGGTATTATCTTTGTTGTAATTCTTTATGATTCCCTTGATCTGAGTACTTTAAAACATTCAGGGCCGCAGCTATGGGCCTTATAAGGGCCAGTCAATGGCTTCTCTGTAGGTCCGCCGTAGCTTATAGCGTTATGATTTTTTGCATGAATATAGCAGCACTGTATATAAGTTTGTGTAAAAAAATTCAGATCTTCACAAACAACAGGGGCAGATTTTTGAGGTCCCTCCCATCTGGTCAATGTTTTCTGTACGAGCATACCATACGGCCGACCGAGCTGAAACTTTGTGGGTATTATCTTTGTTGTAATTCTTTATGATTCCCTTGATCTGAGTACTTTACAACATTCAGGCCGCAGCTATGGGCCTTATAAGGGCCAGTCAATGGTTTCTCTGTAGGTCCCGCCGTAGCTTATAGCGTTATAATTTTTTGCATGAATATAGCAGCACTGTATATAAGTTTGTGTAAAAAAATTCAGATCTTCACAAACAACAGGGGCAGATTTCTGAGGTCCCTCCCATCTGGTCAATGTTTTCTGTACGAGCATACCATACGGCCGACCGAGATGAAACTTTCTGGGTATAATCTTAGTTGTAATCCCTTATGATTCCCTTGATCTGAGCACATTACAATATTCAAGGCCGCAGCTATGGGCCTTACAAGGGCCAGTCAATGGTTTCTCTGTAGGTCCCGCCGTAGCTTATAGCGTTATGATTTTTTGCATGAATATAGCAGCACTGTATATAAGTTTTTGTAAAAAAATTCAGATCTTCACAAACAACAGGGGCAGATTTCTGAGGTCCCTCCCATCTGGTCAATGTTTTCTGTACGAGCATACCATACGGCCGACCGAGATGAAACTTTCTGGGTATAATCTTAGTTGTAATCCTTATGATTCCTTGATCTGAGCACATTACAATATTCAGGGCCGCAGCTATGGGCCTTACAAGGGCCAGTCAATGGTTTCTCTGTAGGTCCCGCCGTAGCTTATAGCGTTATGATTTTTTGCATGAATATAGCAGCACTGTATATAAGTTTGTGTAAAAAAATTCAGATCTTCACAAACAACAGGGCAGATTTTTGAGGTCCCTCCCATCTGGTCAATGTTTTCTGTACGAGCATACCATACGGCCGACCGAGCTGAAACTTTGTGGGTATTATCTTTTTTGTAATTCTTAATGATTACCTTGATCTGAGTACTTTACAACATTCAGGGCCGCAGCTATGGACCTTATAAGGGCCAGTCAATGGTTTCTCTGTAGGTCCCGCCGTAGCTTATAGCGTTATAATTTTTTGCATGAATATAGCAGCACTGTATATAAGTTTGTGTAAAAAAAATTCAGATCTTCACAAACAACAGGTGCAGATTTTTGAGGTCCCTCCCATCTGGTCAATGTTTTCTGTACGAGCATACCATACGGCCGACCGAGCATGAAACTTTGTGGGTATTATATTTGTTGTAATTCTTTATGATTCCCTTGATCTGAGTACTTTATAACATTCAGGGCCGCAGCTATGGGCCTTACAAGGGCCAGTCAATGGTTTCTTGTAGGTCCCGCCGTAGCTTATAGCGTTATGATTTTTTGCATGAATATAGCAGCACTGTATATAAGTTTGTGTAAAAAATTCAGAACTTCACAAACAACAGGGGCAGATTTCTGAGGTCCCTCCCATCTGGTCAATGTTTTCTGTACGAGCATACCATACGGCCGACCGAAGCTGAAACTTTTGGGTATTATCTTTAGTTGTAATCTTATGATTCCCTTGATCTGAGTACATTACAATATTCAGGGCCGCAGCTATGGGCCTTACAAGGGCCAGTCAATGGTTCTCTGTAGGTCCCGCCGTAGCTTATAGCGTTATGATTTTTTGCATGAATATAGCAGCACTGTATATAAGTTTGTGTAAAAAAATTCAGATCTTCACAAACAACAGGGGCAGATTTTTGAGGTCCCTCCCATCTGGTCAATGTTTTCTGTACGAGCATACCATACGGCCGACCGAGCTGAAACTTTGTGGGTATTATCTTTGTTGTAATTCTTTATGATTCCCTTGATCTGAGTACTTTACAACATTCAGGGCCGCAGCTATGGGCCTTATAAGGGCCAGTCAATGGCTTCTCTGTAGGTCCCGCCGTAGCTTATAGCGTTATGATTTTTTGCATGAATATAGCAGCACTGTATATAAGTTTGTGTAAAAAAATTCAGATCTTCACAAACAACAGGTGCAGATTTTTGAGGTCCCTCCCATCTGGTCAATGTTTTCTGTACGAGCATACCATACGGCCGACCGAGCTGAAACTTTGTGGTATAATCTTAGTTGTAATCCCTTATGATTCCCTTGATCTGAGCACATTACAATATTCAGGGCCGCAGCTATGGGCCTTACAAGGGCCAGTCAATGGTTTCTCTGTAGGTCCCGCCGTAGCTTATAGCGTTATGATTTTTTGCATGAATATAGCAGCACTGTATATAAGTTTGTGTAAAAAAATTCAGATCTTCACAAACAACAGGGGCAGATTTTTGAGGTCCCTCCCATCTGGTCAATGTTTTCTGTACGAGCATACCATACGGCCGACCGAGCTGAAACTTTGTGGGTATTATCTTTGTTGTAATTCTTTATGATTCCCTTGATCTGAGTACTTTACAACATTCAGGGCCGCAGCTATGGGCCTTATAAGGGCCAGTCAATGGCTTCTCTGTAGGTCCCGCCGTAGCTTATAGCGTTATGATTTTTTGCATGAATATAGCAGCACTGTATATAAGTTTGTGTAAAAAAATTCAGATCTTCACAAACAACAGGGGCAGATTTTTGAGGTCCCTCCCATCTGGTCAAAGTTTTCTGTACGAGCATACCATACGGCCGACCGAGATGAAACTTTGTGGGTATTATCTTAGTTGTAATCCCTTATGATTCCCTTGATCTGAGCACATTACAATATTCAGGGCCGCAGCTATGGGGCTTACAAGGGCAAATCAATGATTACCCTGTAGGTCTCGCCGTAGCTTATAGCGTTTTGTTTTTTTTTTGCCGTAGAATTTCAATTTTTTGTAAGAATATAGCAGTAATGTAGGAAAGCATACCTGAGATATTTCAGCACTTCACTTATACCAGGAGCAGAGATAAGGGGTGTTCCCATCTGTTCACAGTTTTCTGTACGAGCATATCATACGACCGACCGAATTCTGTTTTTTTTATCTTTAAAAGATGAGTTTTATCACAGCCTTTTTTTGTCTTAGCCATGAAACAGGAGCTACTGTTGACGCTTGTGGTCTGTGGGTTAGCCTACCTATCCCGTAGTATGCTTCCCCCTGATGGGCGAGAAGTGACACAATACTTCCCATTTAGGTGCTGGGTCAACTTGGTCAACTGTAACCAAATTTTTAATACAATTTTTTGTCGGCGCGGGGGTTCGAACCCAGGTCCTTCCGCATGACAAGTGAGTACTTAATGCTTAACCACTGAGCTACCCGTGCGCTTCATTTAATGGCCATTCAACGTTTTCTGTGTAGGTCCCGCCGCGTCGTAAGCTTTAGTGTTCTAATTTTTCGTATAAATATAGCAGTAATGTAAATAAGCTTACCTGAGAAATTTCAGAGATTTACCATTATCAGGGGGAGAGATATATTATGAGATCGCTCCCATCCGGTCAATGTTTTCTATCAATTTACAATGATACAACTCTTGTCTACAAGGGTTAAGTAGGGGAAGTGAAGATGTAAACAATACAAATATATAGAAATAAAAGAATACCATCATATACATAACATTCGAGTCAACGTTTTTCGAAAGAAATTTTATACGAAAAACCCGGACCCATGTATTCCTTATGGCGGGTCAAAGTTTTTCAATCGAGTCAATCTTTTCAGTCGGGTCCGGGTTTTAGTATCACCCGAAAAAATCCTCCCCCGCCGGGAATCGAACCCAGGTCACCATGTGTGCAATGCCTAGCGCGCTAACTCGCTCTGCCACAGTGACTAAATATGAGTAATAATAATAATAACCCCCACTCCTCTCCTCTAGGTGCTGCATTGAGATATGAGTAATAATAATAATAATAACCCCCCCTTCTCTCCTCTAGGTGCTGCATTGAAATATGAGTAATAATAATAATAATAATAACCCCCCCTTCTCTCCTGTAGGTACTGCATTGAGATATGAGTAATAATAATAATAATAATAACCCCCACTTCTCTCCTCTAGGTGCTGCATTGAGATATGAGTAATAATAATAATAATAATAACCCCCCCTTCTCTCCTCTAGGTGCTGCATTGAGATATGAGTAATAATAATAATAATAACCCCCACTTCTCTCCTCTAGGTGCTGCATTGAGATATGAGTAATAATAATAATAATAATAATAATAACCCCCCCTTCTCCCCCTCTAGGTGCTGCATTGAGATATGAGTAATAATAATAATAATAACCCCCACTTCTCTCCTCTAGGTGCTGCATTGAGATATGAGTAATAATAATAATAATAATAATAACCCCCCCTTCTCCTCTAGGTACTGCATTGAGATATGAGTAATAATAATAATAATAATAACCCCCCCTTCTCCCCCTCTAGGTGCTGCATTGAGATATGAGTAATAATAATAATAATAATAACCCCCCCTTCTCCTCTAGGTGCTGCATTGAGATATGAGTAATAATAATAATAATAATAATAATAACCCCCACTCCTCTCCTCTAGGTGCTGCATTGAGATATGAGTAATAATAATAATAATAATAATAATAACCCCCACTCCTCTCCTCTAGGTGCTGCATTGAGATATGAGTAATAATAATAATAATAATAACCCCCCTTCTCCTCTAGGTGCTGCATTGAGATATGAGTAATAATAATAATAATAACCCCCACTCCTCTCCTCTAGGTGCTGCATTGAGATATGAGTAATAATAATAATAATAATAATAATAATAACCCCCCCTTCTCCCCCTCTAGGTGCTGCATTGAGATATGAGTAATAATAATAATAATAATAACCCCCACTCCTCTCCTCTAGGTGCTGCATTGAGATATGAGTAATAATAATAATAATAATAATAATAAACCCCCACTCCTCTCCTCTAGGTGCTGCATTGAGATATGAGTAATAATAATAATAATAATAACCCCCACTCCTCCCCCCTAGGTGCTGCATTGAAATATGAGTAATATTAATAATAATAATAACCCCCACTTCTCCCTCTAGGTGCTGCATTGAGATATGAGTAATAATAATAATAATAATAATAATAAACCCCCACTCCTCTCCTCTAGGTGCTGCATTGAGATATGAGTAATAATAATAATAATAATAACCCCCACTTCTCCCTCTAGGTGCTGCATTGAGATATGAGTAATAATAATAATAATAATAACCCCCACTCCTCCCCCCTAGGTGCTGCATTGAAATATGAGTAATATTAATAATAATAATAACCCCCACTTCTCCCTCTAGGTGCTGCATTGAGATATGAGTAATAATAATAATAATAATAACCCCCACTCCTCTCCTCTAGGTGCTGCATTGAGATATGAGTAATAATAATAATAATAATAATAATAATAACCCCCCTTCTCCCCCTCTAGGTGCGAGGCAGAGACCTGGGCCTGGGCGAGATCCTGGCCATCAGTGTCGCGGCCACACTGGCCGCCATAGGGGCCGCCGGCATCCCTCAGGCCGGCCTGGTTACCATGGTGATGGTCCTGGACACTGTGGGCCTGCCCTCGGATGACGTCACTCTGATCATCGCCGTCGACTGGCTTTTGTGAGTATCCCTTTTATTATTATTATTATTGCTTCTTAACAGTGTATTATAATGTAATTGGGTGTATGTCAAATTTCATTGGAATTGACATACATCTGTTTTGTATTGCACTTAAAAAATAAATAAATAAATTTAATTTAAAAAAAAATTAAATTAAAAAAATTGCTGGGGTTTAACTTCGCTTTCAACTTCGAAGAAAACTCTGTTCCCTCCAAACACGTGAGGCTGGCATTTCCGGTCCTACCCAGGCTGGGTGAGGTTAATGTGGGTAGCTGGTAGGATTCCCAGCGAATGGAGTGTAACACCCCCGTCCAGATCAGGACGTTAAACCCAAATAGAATCGTTGGCGTTAGGAAGGGCATCCAGCCATAAAAAAAAAACGTGCTCCACCCTACCAACCTCAACCATGAGGTTGAACAATGCCGACCCCAAAAGCAACATAAGCTAATATGGGATAAAGGCAAGGGAAATATATATAACTTCGCTTTCAACTGCATGGTCATAGAACGATGAGGGTTTTACCCTCCATTCGCTGGAAACTTACAAACCACTATTCAAATTAACCCAGCCTGAGTGGGGAACAGCCAGCATCACGAGGGGTCGATTTTAATGGTCACCCATCCAAGTTCTAACATCCCTGGACGTTGATTAACATCAGTGACAGAACGAGAACTGGTGCATCCAACGGGCCATCAACGCTGGCGTCCATATAACTTCCTCTGAGTCACCGGCCCCAGTAACTTGATTGATAAGGCGGCGGACTTGTATCCTTGAGGTCGGTGGTTCGAGTCCCAGTTTATGTAAAAATTTAGCCGCGTGAGTTGTAGTTGTGACATCACGAAAGTGATTAACACAGATATAATATTTGTTTTTTACTTTGAGCTCACAATCAGCTCAGTGGTGAGATACTCGCTTGCCACGCGGAAGGTCCTGGGTTCAAATCCCAGAGACGACATTTTTTTACATTTGTTTGCAAAGGATTACACCAGTGTTGTGATGCGCTTGTGTTGTATCAATTTCTTGCTATATTAAATATAAATTACGTCAATTTTCTTTGTGATTCCAGGGATCGATTCAGGACGACAGTGAACGTCATTGGAGATGCCTACGGGGCGGGCATAGTTGCCAAATTGAGCAAAGACGAAATCTCCAAACTGAAACCTCTGAGCGAGCTGGAACTGCAGCCGATCAAAACTTAAGCCGACCCGAGATCCCCATGTCGTGGTGTGGTTTCCGTCTGAAATTTTCGCAAGAAAAGACAAAAAGACACAAAATCTTCAGATAATAACAATCGGTTGATCTTGCAGTCAAACAATGAAATACACACACAATGCTATCGATTTCTCCTGATATGGGTCGAAAGAAATACAATACTCTTCTACATGGTCTAAAGTAGCGGTTCCCAACCGGTGGGCCGCGGGCAGCTTGCTACTGGGCCGCGGATGCTGGCCGAAACTCAAAAAATAATATTAAAATAGTGCAAAATATTTTAAAATGGGCCGCAATATTGTTTTAAAAGCTTGGGCCCCAAGCTAAAAAGTTTGGGAACCGCTGGTCCAAAGTAATTCTGACGGGAAGGACACAGAAAATATAATATTTCTGATGTCGTATGATCTAAAATGTCGATCTTACCGTGTCAAAATTTGATGAATTTATTGGATAAAATCTTCAGCAACGATTTTCAGAAAGTCCACATTTATGTTCATGCGTATCTAATTTTCATTTTCATTTTTAAATTTCGGAAATGGAAATATCAATTGAAATTCTTATGAACTGGACGTACCTTTGGCTTTCGATTCTATCGAGCTAAAACAAATCCGTTCAAGAACCGCACGAATAGCTAATGTCGATTTTGTATTATTACTTTTGTAATAGGTATGTCTCCTTTAAGATTATGTATTGTGATATGCAAATTCAAAATTTTGAGGAAATAAATGATAAATTTACGAATCAACAAATCATCTAAATGAGATATTACTGTGTCTCTATTTGTTCATCAGAGAGATTCATAAAACTACAAAAAAAACATTCAGTTTTCATAGCGCATACACCATACATGTTGGAAAAAAATCTGTTGACTCGCATTTCGTTTATCATAGTTTTGAATAGATCATTAAATTAATTCGTCGATTAAGAATGTCAACGCCAGTGGATGTGCTGCCTAAACAATATTCGTGCGGTTCTTGATTCATGTTTTTATCTTTTAAAAAGATAAGTTTAATTATTTGATCTTGTACAATGTATTAGTAATAATTATTACTAAATAGTCGTAAATAATTTAGAACTATACTTACTAACTTTACTGTCTAAAAGTATTCGTGTCAGTAGTTGCTTGTAACTTTTGGTTGTAAATATTATGAAAGTATGAGAGATCTTAATTTCATTTATTTATTGTTGAATTTGACATTTTCATGAAATGTTTATGTTGACACAGTTTCTATCTACTCAATCTTTTGATCCAATATGTATTTTTTTAATTCGTACGGAAAAAATCTTTTTAAAATGTACAAGAATATTTAGATTATTTTAAACAATATGTAACTTAACAAGAAATTTAAAACAGATTTTTTTAATACAAAGATAACACAATAACATACCTAGTAAATTCGAATAATCATAAACACATAAAAATAAATATATTTTAAACTGAAAAATACCATTTTTCAATGCACCAATTCAGGTATTCATTTGGTAGATTTTTTTTATAACAATTTTTTTTTACTCTCATATTTTTTTTAATAAGTACAATTTTAAGTTTAGACTATGTGTTCGCTGTTATATTTAAGTAATAATGTAAATTATAGAACCTCTCATTATTATTTTTGTACTCTTAAGATATTTTTCACTTCTCGCTCATCATAGAAGAGGCATACTACGGAGTGGGCAAGCTACAACACAGACCACAAGCGTCTACAGTAGCTCCTGGTTCATTGCTACGCAGAAGAAAAAAATACCACAGCATTTTGTTGATAGGTATTTGACCTTTTAAATATAAAAAATAAACAATTTAAAAACACGCCATATGGTTTACCTATTTAGCTTTTTCTGTGTGTATGAATGCCTAATATCCACTCTTAATTTTGTTTTAGTTTAGTAAAATTATGATGATTTTTGATTTTAATCGTTTTTAAAAAAAGGCATTTCATCACTAATTAGGTACATAATATACATACATATACGAGTAGGTGCATACATATACAATCTCATTCCTACGTGTCTTTGTTTGTGGATACAACATTTTTACACAGCTGACACACAGATGGCATAGCTGGCGTAGCCCCATAAAAACTCATACGTACATTCCAAGTTTTTTTTTCAAACAAATTACCATTCGTTTAATAATGTTAATTTATTTGTTTATAGATATTTAAGGCGACATGAATAGAATTGAGAAAATTTGATTCTCATGTTCAAGATAGTTAACCTATTTAAGACAATAAGCTAATCAAGAACATAGAGGTATTACCTACAAAAACAAAAAACTCTGGTTTTCATAAGCACCCGAAAAATGAGAAGAGGGTTTTTCTTTAGACTTTTTTTTCAACCCTTCAGGCGCAGAACTTGAAATTTTGAGAACATGGCGCACGAATAACTCAGTGGTTAAGTACTCGCTTGCCATGCGGAAGGTCCGGGCTCGAACCCCCGAGACGACAAAAATTTGTATTCTAAGTTCAATTACAGTTGATTGTAAGGGATACCTTCCGGTGCGCTCGTGTTGACCCAGCACCTAAATGGGAAGTATTGTGTCACTTCTCGCCCATCAGAGGGGAGGCATACTACGGGATGGGCACTGGGCAGGCTACAACACAGACCACAGCAGCTGTTCCTCCATGGCTGCGAAAAAAAAGGTTGTGAAACACTCAGCTTTAAGAGAAAAAAATATATCTTAATATTTGAACTACATCCAAACCAATAGAATAAATCCATGTGCATTGCTGCACTCACGTTTTTTAGAATTTTATCTTAAGAAAAATATGTGAGAGTTGGAACCCGATGGAACTCAAAGCCGTAATTTTCTTTCTAACCAAAGTTAACCAAACTGGAATAAAATGAACCAAACTGGAAGCAAGTCATTTTTCTTTTGGAAGAGGAAAAATTTCCTCTTCCAAAGTTAACCAAAATGGAAGTAGAAAATTCTTGCTTCCAGTTCTTTTATAGGTTAAGTCCATTGTTTATCTTTAAAAGTATCGAAACCCATTTTTCTTTCACGAATGTGGTGAAGTTGACCTTGGAATAAAATGGAAATATTTGGAAAAACCTAACCTGGAATTTTTTTTTAATCCAAAAGAAAAATAGGCCTCAAGTTTCTGAATTTCTTTATCAAGTGTGCATCTAAAGTCCAATCAAAAATAGGTAGGTATTATGTTCAGAGCATTCCTCGTTAAGGAAAATTCTCTCTAAATAAATTATATTATCTAGTGTATGTTAATCTTCTTACCTTTAGGTATTAATTTTTATTTTGTACATATAGAATTAAACTATTATTTTTGATCAAATCAATGTAATTGTTTTTATTTTTCAATCCATATTATGGTTTTATTTGTACTTACGGCGCGAACGACTTGCAAAAAAACAGGTTAAAGCGCCTTAATTGAAAAAAAAAACATTAAAATGCGTTATGCAAAGGGATATAATTATAAAAATAGGTAGATATTATTGAATAAATAGATTTAGGTAGATAAAAATAGATGAAATTATTAAAGAAAATCAATATTGAAAAAATTAACGTATAGTTTTTTTTTTATAATTTCTAAAGTTAATTCATTGATCCCCGAAAACTCCTTTCGCATTGCTTCAGGGCACTTTACCTTTACAACCATGCCATTCCGGAAACTCTGTCAGAAATTTATTATCCGCTCTGACCGGGATTCGAACCCGCAACCTCCACGTCAGTAACCAATGCTCTTAACCACTGAGCCACGGAGGTTGGCATGTAGTAATTTAATGATTTAAATAGTGCAGTGATATAACGCATCGTTCTCGAAAAGTACACCAGTTCTTCATGGAACATGAAAATATATTTGTAAATGATAAAGAGTAAAGTATTATTGTATTATTAAGCACCACTAAATTGAAATGGGCGTAGCGCCTTTGCTGTTTGAGCACAAAATAAGCACAAAATTCTCATGTAAAAAAAACATTACATTTTCGAAGTTGGTGGTGCTACCGTTTCCCCAGAACCACCAAATTGAAATGGATGTAGCGCCCTGTGTGTTTGAGCACAGAATTCGGGGTTTGCTGCACAAAATTAGCACAAAATTCTCATTTTAAAAAAATATTACATTTCGAAGTTCGTGGTGCTACCGTTTCCCCAGCACCACCAAATTGAAATGGGTGTATCGCCCTTGGTGTTTCTGCACAAAATAGCACAAAATACCCATGTAAAAAAAACATTACATTTCAAAGGTGGTGGTGCTGGCGAAATGGATCCTACTGTCGTGAGTTGTCAGATGTATCCAGCACATGCATTCTTTCCCCTTTAACAATTTAAAATAATAATTTATGTATCGTCGGAAATGATACCGCCATTTATAGTTAAAAAGTTAAAGTTATCATATTTGTGTTAATCACAATCGTAATTTCACAACCACTCAATCCCGCCTTACTAAATCTTCGCTGAACCCGGGATTTGAACTACCGACCTGCAGGTTACAATTTCACCGTCTTATCGATCAAGCCACTGAGGTCGGTGACGTTCATTATTAGAGACTGGGTGGTCTCAGAAGTTAAGATGGGCTTTGGTGAATAAGTTATGATTTTTTTAAGAACAAGTTTTTCTTAAAATAAATTAGAAGCTGTTTAATTAGTTCCTTTTTTTCAATTTATTGAAATTTTTGGAACCCTGTTCAATCAATTCACTTCATTTCAGAATAGGTAAATAGGTAATTTGCGTGTATGAATAAAGTTATATTTGTATGGCTTTTCATGTTTTTGGCAAATGTTAATTGAAATATAAAGTGTCTCAGCGAAAGCATTGCTCACATCAACATTGTGATTAAGCTGAAGATGTTCATGTTTTTTACTAATTGACTTTTCTTCATACATTTATTGAAAAGAAAAACAATATTATTAACATAGCTTTTCTTTCGAACAACAATCAAATTAAAGTTGGCAGATGTAGTCCAGAGAGAGATTGAGAGGAAAAGTCCCGAGAATACTGGATGCATTCCCTCTCTGGATCGCCAAGGACAGGGATTGGTAGAGGAAGGTCTTGGTTTTCGTTTCTCCACTTTTCTCTTTTAAATTTTTCCAAACTTCTTCGACAAACTCCTTCATCCCCTGACAAAAAGGGCCCAATATTATTTGTTTTGTGTAATCATTACCTAACACTACCTTGTAATTGTATCTATACCACGAGTTGATAATGATGACGTATGTATTGCATTGTATTGCACAGTAAAAAAAATATTGTTAAAATATTAATTTCATACAAGTACGCCAAATGTTATTGATGTTTCATTTTAATGATGACAATTGTATAGGTATACTCGTACATATACATTTATACATATGTATTATGTAAAACACAGTAATAAAAAAAAAGTTAAAATATTAATTTCATACAAGTGCCAATGGTACCTGTTAATGATGACTGATGACATATGTATAGCACAATAATTAATAAAATGTTAAAATATTAATTTCATAAAAGTACCAACACTACGTAGGGTAATTAAAATAAAGTATGGTCAAATGAAATTTTAGTGTGAACGATTGTATTATACTATAAATTTGTTTAATGAATTTGTGAAACCACATATGCTGATTAGTTTGCCAATTATTCAGAAAGTGCAGCATGTCCTTCGTCCAAGTCAGCAGGCTAGGAGGCAGCGGATGCTGACTTGAGCGTGCTGAACACCGACGATAGCAAAGCCTCCTGTTTCTTCCTCAACTTCCTCTCCCTCTGAACTTCCGCCTTCAGCTGCTCCACATCCTTCTCCAGTCCTGCGAGCAGCTCTGGCTGCTGCATCTCCTGGCTGCTTGTCTCTCTGACAGATTCCAGTTCCTCGCAGATTGTGTGTAGCTGCGGACTTGGGGGACGGTGTTGAAGAGTATTTGATACAATATTCCAGCCTTTCCCTTCATGTATGTCATATTCACTGTAAGTTTCCAAAAGAGTTTGTATTTTCATGTCTGGAATCATTGATTTATCACCATCAGCTGGTTTATCACCATCATGTTTTCTCTTCAAAGATTGTTTCAAGACTTTGTTTTCCTTCTCAAGTTCGTGAAAAGCTAATTTAGCGTTGGTGACTGTTTTGACAACTTGTTTTATTTTATCTGTGAGCTTCTCATATTTATCTTGAATGCGGACTAGAGCGTCATGTTTGGTTTGTTTTTCCTCTCGAAGCTCAGTCATGACAACATTTCTCGTGTGGATTTCTCGAAGCATTCTCTCCACTATTGGTGCAGTGCTGTTGTCATCACAGGATTCATTATTGAACCCAGGTACTGTCGGACTTGTCTCGCATTCTAATAGTTCAGTTTGCAGTAACTTTAAGTTGAGATCCATTTGTCCCTTTAATTCGTAAAATTCGTTATCCTTTCGAAGTAACTCTTCTCTTAACTCTTTGTTTTCAAGCTGTCCTTCAGATACCTTTTTTTCAAGAGATTCATACTGAATAGTAAATTCCTGCATCTTCAAAGTGCACGTTTCGATCTTTTTATTTACTGAGATCACAAATTGGTCTACATTCTGCTGCATGTCATCAATTATGCTCATTGAGGTTTCGAGGTCTACCATTTGTTTATTCATTGCTAATTCAAGATCTCCTATGAGCTCATTCGTCCGGTGTTCATTGATCTCTCTTTCTTTTTGATATGATTCATTTGCCAATTTTATTTGATCTTTTATTGTCTTTTCTATGTTATCCAGTTCTTCGTTTCTAAATAATTGTATTTGATCAATCTTGTACCGAAGTACTTCACTTCCTCTCAATGCATCTTGTAATTTCCTTTTGAATTCATCAATTTGTACTTCTTTGTGTGAAAAACTCACATATGCACCTTTCATTTCGTTTTCGAGCCTTACTATTGTTTCATTTGCTTCTTTTAGATTTTCATATGCACGTTTCTGAGACGCCTCTAAACTATCAATGATTATATTTTTTGATTGGACCATGTATTGAAATTGATTTTTTGAATTTTCAAGTTCCTTTTCATATCTCAATGTGGTATCCGTCATGATCCGTTCTAAGTCTTTCAATTTAACATTCAATTTTCCATCAGATTCATCTCTCATCTTCAATTTGAGTTCATTTTCTAATATTTTTGTTTGTAATACTGATATATTGTCTTCCATTTTCTGTTTCTCTTGTGTGTGTTCTTTTTCTTTATTACTGCGTTCACGTTCAAGAATTTCATTTTTGAATTCCAGTGTTTCAATCATTTCTAACTTTTCTTTCATATCTTTTGTAGTATTATCATTTGCCAGTTGTAGATCTCTCATAGAGTTTTCTTTCCTATCAATGTCATCTCTACAACTTTCGATCAATTTGTTCTTCTCCTCTAATTCTTTTTTCAATGTTGTATTTAATTTTTTTATTTCTTGTAGGTCTTGTTCAATGTTTGTTAATAGCTTCGTACTTTTTAGAAGCTCATTTTTCTGAATTTCTACCTCACCTTTAAAATTGCCTATTTCCTCATCCTTTTCCGCTTTTAGTGCTCCGTTTCTTGCTATTTCATCATTCAATTCAGACTCTAGATATTTTATACTACTTGTTTTCTCTTCTAGTTTGATCTGAACATCATTTACTTTTATATTTAACTTGCTAATCTCCTTTTCAAAATCCTCAATCTGTTCCTTCATATTTTTGCTTTCAACAAGACAGTTTTCTATAATATCTACTTTCAGAAGCAGTTCTTTTTTCAAACCTTCAATTTGTTTTTTTGTACGATCTAATGCATCTTTGTGAGTTTTGATGGTATTATTTTGTCTTTCTATGTACTCTCTTTGTCTCTCAATTGTATTGGTCTTTGAACCGTTTTCTTTTTTCAATTTGTGTATCAATTCACTCTGTGTATTATTCATTTCATTCAATCTAATGCTGAGCTCTTCCTCTCTTCTCATGAAATTAGTTTCTAGAGAATCCCATCTTTCGCCTAGCTTTCGAATAATCTCTTCTTTCTTTATCAATTTTGTGTCCACATGATTTTTATAGGACTGGAAATCTTCCTTGATTTCAGTAAGCTGGGCATCCTTCTGCTGTATAATTTCATTTAGATCAGCTTTTTCTCGCTCGTACTGTTCCAATTTATTTTTGTACTTTTTACACCCCAATAGAAAAAATTCTCAGTAGGTACCTATTTATCAACAAGATAAAATTATACCTATGTTGTACTGATAATATTATTTTAAAATTTATCTTGGTTATATTAAAATGGATCTTGGCTATACTTTTTTTAAAATAGTCTTCAGATAGTAGATTTCTAGCCGCTAACAATTGAGACATTTGAGTACCATGCAAATTTTCAATTCCTAGTCCAAAAGTGGAAAAGGGGAAATTTGTTATAAAATGTACAATGCATTTACATAAATTTCAACCAAATCATCTCAAAGAGACCAAATTTCTTTATTACTTTTATCATCCTATTTTTATCACTAAAATTTGAGCAAAATCAATGACTACGCATTGTAGATAGGGTTAAAAGTTCATATGCATAAGATCATCATAGGGTGGCGTCATCGTGAACGATGGTAGCCAGACAGTGGGAGGAATGACTCAGCACTTTTACCACTGTCTTTCTTTACAAGGAGGCTAATAATTGACAAGGGCCCCCAGAACCAAGCCAATGCTGGTCTACTCCCTGTTTATAGTCCCCCAGCCAGACAGTCCCCCTGCATGCATAAGAACGTAAGAGAAATTAGAAAAAGATTATTAATGATTTACCAGAAAAATGTAGCTAAAAGATGAAAGAAAAACAGTTACTGTAGACCATAAGCGTCCACAGTCACTGCTGTTTTATGGCTACCAAATAAAAATATTTCAGTCAGTGGATTTTGATCTCATTTGATGTAAGGAAGAGTAGACCATAAAACGTTGCACCCAGTGGAATCCTTATTGAAGCATGTTTTTTTTTTTTAAGTGGGGTTTAACGTCGCTTTCAACTGCCATGGTCATATCACGACGGGGGTTTTACCCTCCATTCGCAGGAAACTCACAAACCTGCTACTCACATTGACCTCACCCAGCCTGAGTGGGGCCGGGAAAAGCCAGCGTCACGAGAATTAGAATTTGAATGGTCACCCATCCAAGTCTTAACCTCGCTGGATGTCGCTTAACTTCGGTGTTCTGAAGGGAACCGGTGTATTCAACATGCCATCGACGCTGGCTAGAAGCATGTTTAAAGTACTCGAAATCTTTAAGTCTGGCTGGGGGACATTAATCAGGGAGAAGACCAGTGCCTCGCTAGAGAACTCTAAACAAAGAATATACTAGCCAGCCAGGCTAGCTGGCACTTTCCTAAGGGTTTAATGGCTCAAAAGAAAACTCCAAGTCCTCATGATGGTTGATCGCACATAGAAATATGTGGTTCAGGACGAGCCAACTTTCAAATAAAGTTGTCTGGGGACCATCACTCACCCCTCCAGCTGTAGCCAGGCTGGCTACAACAACAACAACCGATCTTTGCTCCATGGTGCAAAATAACTTTACATAGCCCAACATTGTTACAACACATTTTCAAAGGGAATAAAATCAGCTACCGGACAAAAAAAATAGTGAGAGGGCAGCATAATTTATGTTGGATGAAATTTGGAGCAAAGTCGCCCCAAAAAGAGGAACCTAACCACTTAATTGTTACAGTCGAGAAATCAATGAAAACTCAAAAATCCTGAAATTGAAAGTGGGCCTACCTATAAATTTAATTATTACACACGGAACCCAGGATCCTAATTCAAAAAGCAATGTGTATGTAGTAGATAGGTAATTAAAACGTGGTCAATTTTTATGCTCTACTGAGAATCGAACCCGGTAGAGATATTTTTTACTGGATGATGGAATTTCCGTGTAGAGTGCAGCACAAGGCGACGAATGAATAATTGAGTCGGCTCTTGAGCTGTAATCTGAGGGGTCGACTCGACATATTCAGCAACCGTCGAGTCCTGCCGGGAAATTTCAAATAATTTGCACCAACTCAAAATCCATGAAAAATTTCATTTTCAGTTGAGTTAATTAATAAACCTGTGTTGATGATTTATGCATTAATGCAGTCAGTTATTCTGTGAACTGAAGTGTACGTCTCCCCTTATATTTCTATTGTTTTAGTGAATCTCCTTGATTATTGTGATAACAGTTTCTCTCATAGCCTGCATAGTTGATGAAGTTCTTGTACAAGGTGCTATTGAACTTGATCGTGATGAGTGCCACAGACACTGAGAGCAAGAAGCCTCCCCCAGAGAAAGTGGCTGAGCTGTTCCAGCACATGCAAGATGTGGGCTGCTGTGAGATGTGTGCCCATCTCTACTCCGGGCAGTCCAGCGATTCATTCTACGAGAAGCTGCACAAGGAGAATATGAAGAATGGAACTGAAGGCAAGAAGCTCAAAGTCAACCCTTGTGTTAGTTGCTTAGGATTGTTACACAGCCCATTCAAAGAGAGTATTGTTGACAAGATAGTATCTAGTATCAATAAGTCAGAGAATGATTACGATAGCTTCAACCTTGCTCTAACTCTACCAATCAGCTATCAGTTGAGGGCTCACTCATTAGCATACTATGTTAAGGAGAGTTACCCACAGGTAACACAAACATTCAACAATGCTTTCCCTTGGGTGAACATCAAAGACATTTTCAAAGTGACAGAGGCACCCCTCATTGCAAAGCAAGTGAATAGGATGCTGAAGTACAGTTCCGATCTCACTATAAATGTCAAGTTTACCTATTCTAATGATGAACGGGAGTGCTTCAAGCTCTTAGAGCTCTGTCCAGATGTATTTGGTCAGAGACACACAAAGAAATTTAAAGGTTTTCTGTTCAGCAGAAAATCTGTAGACAGTGCACTGAATAATAAGAACAATGTTAAATTGAGAAATTTCTACAGCATTCCTCCATCAGTTCCAAGCCATGAGTTACTGTGTCATGAGGTAGATGTGAACCAGAGTCCCATGTACTGTGCAGGTAGGTATAACAAATATTCCAGAACTCTGCCCCAGTCACCATGGATTATCAGAGGCAAACGTAGATTCAACACCTCAGTTCAAGAACTTTTCTCCAAAGATGTTCAGAATCTATTCAAAGCTGAGGATTACACATTTTCATCCTCTGGTAGAGAAGATGTTGATGTCAGAATGTTGGGTACAGGACGTCCATTCAGTATAGAATTGATTAACCCTAAATGTACTAAAGTAACTCAAGAAGCCATTGATGCACTTATGGAAAAACTCAACAAGGAACATGGAGAAAATATTTCATTAAGAGATATGACAATAATTTCTAAAGATGACCTGAAATATCTAAAGCAAGGTGAGGAATCCAAAAAGAAAACCTATGAAGCTCTCTGTGTATCCAAGAAACCCCTGACAGAAGAGTTGTTGTCTAATATTTCTTCATGTACTCCACTTGTTCTTGATCAGAAAACTCCCATTAGAGTTCTGCATCGGAGAGCCAACATGGTGCGTAAAAAAACTGTTTACTCAATGAATGTGACAGCCATTCCTCACTCCAGTGAAAACCAAACATTCTTCTCCCTCAAACTTGTAACACAGGCGGGTACTTACGTGAAAGAATTTGTCAATGGAGATTTTGGAAGAACTGTGCCAAACTTAGGGATTTTGCTCAATGATTCAGATGTTGACATTTTGGCTTTGGATGTTCTAAGTATAGATCTAGACTGGCCTCCCAAGAAGAGATATTCTTAAGTAAAGAAAATATTTACAACTAGATTTGAACTCAATCAATTCCAGTGGGTAATGGTGTATGTGTAATTATTTACATGCCTTCCTTAAAAAAAAACTATAGATCATACTGTGACATACATACCTACCTTTTTAAATCTACAAATTATTCAACTCTCTAGGTATAAATAAAATCATTTGCTTTTCTTTTTGCATTTATTAAACTACATTTCTCTGTGTTAACTCTGCCTCTTATATTTACCATTTTCCACTCAAAAGATGATAAATAGGGTCTTCTTTGCCCAAATAGTATGGTGGATCAGACTTCTTTGATTATCATGGAATGCTGTCACAAACTTTGTGAATTCTACATTATTATTCATTGTTTTGTTACATTACCTCTCTCATTGTTATCTGATATGTATAATAAATATGTGAAGAAAATCTTGTTGACAGTAAACTAAAATGTTATGTTTATTGTATTTTTTTATACTTTGTGTCTGATAGAAGAGAGAAAATTATAGTTGAACCTGGATACAATAGAACCCAAGGGACTGAGCAAAAACTCTATTGCAAAGCAAATAATCTAATGATGCAGGGAGTATCCCTCAAGAAGGTAATGTAGGCATACCTACATTACTTACTTGAGGGATGATACTTTTCTTGCAGACCTTGATGCATTTCTCAAATTTTTAGCATAAAGAGTGTACCTGCATTTTAAAAGAAAACTATTTGCTCAATTTGAAAATTGAAAACGAAACAGACTTGTCTCAATTTTAATACCTTTGCATTATACATTATACAATTATACATAGTTCTGCACTTAAATGAAAACACCAAAGAATATGACAAAATATAAGTACAGTGAAAATTGTATTAAAAAAATTACAACAGGTATAATACAGGTAAGATAAATAACAAATAATTAAAGTAATAGCAGATCAAGGGCAAGTAGAGAGTTAAGAAAACATTTACTAACTTCACTAAAATTGCTAAAACGGTTTAGATTGCAGGGACAGTTTAAATATGGCTGGGGAAAAAATTGTTTTAGGATTTAATAATTTTATAGAATTTTTCCTATAAGTCCTCTAAGATAATAAAGAACCTGAGGTCAATTTTAAGTGCAAACCTAATTTAATTCAGTTTGAAAATTTGGTCTTTTGTACAGACAACTTCCACCAGACCTTTAATTCCCAAGTTCCCGCCGAACACGTGAGGCTGGCATTTGCAGCCCTACCCAGGCTTTGTGAGGTTAATGTGGGTAGCTGGTACCATTTCCAGCAAATGGATGGTAAAACCACTGTCCTGACTATCTCAAATCAGAACATTAAAACCAAATAGAATCAACTGGACACATCAAATAATAGAGGTAGGTGTGATAATTGGGGATTCGGTTTTAGAATTCCAACTAGTTAATAATAAAAAAGAATAGCTGACCTCCAGATTACAAGACCACCGCCATATTGACCAAGCTACTGAGGTTGGTTCCCAGAAGGCAGTATTTTGTTCATACATAGTTGTATCAAAGTCCTTGTAACATGTGAACATGAACTAGGAAAATATTGTTACTTTGACACAAGGACGTGGCTGTTGCCTGATCCAAGGAGATGGGCTATCAACTGTGCTGAGATCCTTTCTGGTGGTTCACCCAGAACTTCTTGATGTCTGAGTGACCCTGTTTGGTGACCACCTGTGAAGAAGAACCAAAACGGTGGTTTGTAAATAATATAAATGATAAATCGACAATTATTTATTAATAATATTTATAAATACAACAACATAAATACAAAAATTCATCTCTATATCAGTATCAGTATAAACAGAAAAGTGAAAAGTTAAACTAGATGTATGTACATGAATTTCAGAACATACCTGGACAGCTGTTTCGAGCTTATTTGCTCTCATCAGCAGGTAATAGTTCTAAATATCCATGCCATCAACTAACCTCTCTTCTCTATTTTAATCAGTACAAACAGAAACTCAAATCAAAAAAACTCAATGTATGTCCATCTGATTATAAGGGGTTTTCTGTTATCAATACCATGACCAATACCATCCCAAAACTCATGTTTTTTTACTCCCATTTGCCAGCCTCCGTGGCGTAACGGTTGTGATTACTGCCCGTAGTACAGGAATCCCGAGTTCGATTCCCGGTTGGAGCAGACTTTTTGAAGAAAATTTTGTTCTCTCCAAGCACCTAAGGCTAGCATTTCTGGCCCTACCTAGGCTGGGTGAGGTTAATGTGGGTAGCTGGTACGATTTCCGACGATTGGAGGGTAAAATCACCGCCCTGACTATTTATCTCAAATCAGGACGTTTAAATCAAATAGAATCAACTGGTCGCAATAAATCTCAATAAGTAGCAGTGACTCTTCACAGTTTATAACTTTAAAGACGGCAATACCTTCCGATAATTTTTTATTGTAATAATTGTATCGTATGTTTTATACAAAAACAATGAAAATATTGTTTACAAAAATGTGAGGGTTTTCACGCAAAACACGGTCCGATAATAGTATCCTCCAATATGGATCACATAACAACACGTTTTGGGCTTCATCATAGGGTGGCGTCATCGTGAACGATGGTAGCCAGACAGTGGAGGAATGACTCGGTACTTCTACCACTGTCTTTACAAGGAAGGTAATAATTGACAAGGGCCTCCAGAACCAAACCAATGCTGGTCTACTCCCTTCTTATAGTCCCCCAGTCAGACTCCAGCATTGGCTTGGTTTTGGGTTTACTGCTGGAATAATAAGACTGACCACAGTCCTCTTCTTCTCGTTCTGCCAGGTGAGGACTCCCAGGTCCTGCGCGTAGTCCCGCAGCTTCTCGAAGTCTGCCTGGGATACAAACTGAGAGTACAGGACTCCCTCGGTGGTGGTGAGCCTGGAAAAAAAGCAATAGAACTGAATCATTTCTTCAAAATACATTTAGCCCAATTTTTGTCAATGCAATCTTCGATTTGATTTGATATTGTTACTACACAGGGTCTGGCTGGGGGACGTTAAACAGGGAGAAGACCATTGTCCCGCTAGAGGACTATAAACAGAGAACAGACTAGCCAAACCCTTACAAACCAGGCTAGCTTGCAGTTTCCCAAGGGTTAAATGGCTTATAAAGAAAAGTTCAAGTCCTCATGATGGTTGATCGCACATAGAAATATGTGGTTCAGGACGAGCCAACTTAGAATTAAAGTTGGCTGGAGACCATCACTCACCCCTTCAGCTGTAGCCAAGCTGGCTGCAACAACAACTAAACAGGGTGAAACAACTTGTGGTCCGCATCTCATGTTTGAGATTGTTTGGTTCTAGCTCTCCTCTTTCCTCATTTTAGACCTGAGGTGTATTTTTCTTTTGGAAAAAAAAATCCAGGTTTCGGTATTTCCAAATATTAAATTTCTATTTTATTCCAAATATTTCCAGTTTAGTTTTCCTACTATTCGTGAAAGAAAAATGTGTTTCGGTACTTTTAAAGATGAACAATGGACTTAACCTATAAAAGAAATGGAAGCAAGAATTTTATGAATCCATTCCGGTTAACCAAACTGAAAGAAGATTTTTTCTCTTCCAAAAGAAAAATGACGTTCTTCCAGTTCGTTCATTTTATTCCAGTTGAATCCACTTTGGTTAGATCCACTTCTTGTTTTACTTTTCACTCTCCTTAAGATTTCATTTCGGACTGGAGATACTGCGGTAGGTAACATATCTTACAAAAAACCGACCTCAGTAGCTTGATCGTCTCTTTTTTTTTTTCGTCATGTCCATTGTTACTACGTTCCAAATGCTACCACCGACCTCAGTCGCTTGATCGACAAGGCAGCGGACGTGTAAGAGTGGTGCGGAAGAGAATGCCGTTGGCATTAGCACCGCCCTTGATCAAGTTTTGTTTTCTTTATTTTAATATCTATGTATGTATAATTGTATATATTCTATGTCATTATTTTGTAAATAAAACTTGATCCAACTTGTTTCATAATAATAATAATAACCTGCAGTTCGGTGGTTCAAGTCCCGGTTTCAGCAAAGATTTAGTAAAGCGAGTTTGAGTAGATGTGACATCACGAACGTGATTAACAGATGTATGATAACTTTTTTTATATCATATTTGTGTTTATCACTTTCGTGATATCACATTTACTCAAACTCGCTTTGCTAAATCTACGCTGAAACCGGGACTTGAACCACCGACCTCCAGGTTACTAGTCCACTGCCTTATCGATCAAGCTACTGAGAATATTATTATTAATTTAAACTTTTTTTATATCTTCCATAAAAAGTAAATTCGAATTTTGGAAAAAGCGCACACTCACCTCTCTCGCTCGCCCTCCCAGAGCAGGATCTGGTCGGAGACGACGGGGGGGAGGGGGGACGGGGGGTGCGGGGCGGCCGAGGGGTGGGAGGGCGCGGGGGGCGGGGGCAGGGCGTGGAGCCGCAGGAACCCGATGATCTGGGCGGCGGTGATGCCGGAGCGGAGGGCGGCCCGCACCGAGTCCCGGGTGAGGACGCCCACTGTCAGGTTGGGGAACCTTGGAGGGGAGAGGGGGGGGGGGGGGATTATTATTATTTATTTTTTTTTCTAAGCTTAATTGCTTAATTAGGAGGACAAAGTACAGGCAACAGTATAAAATTAAGAAAAAAAAAAAAAAAAAAACCAACAAACAAGTGACAAAATAAATAAGTAAAAAAAAAAAGAAAATAACAATAGGGTTATAAGAAAAGGGTTATTGCCTGTGGCAATTAGTATCATTACTATGGGGAATCTTGGAGGGGGGGATTATTATTAGTATCATTATCATAACAGAGTAAGTCTCCATGGCGTAATGGTTGTGACTACTGTGCCCGTAGCCCAGAGATCCCGAGTTCGATCCCTGGTTGGAGCAGACTTTTCGCACAAAAAATTCTGTTCCCTCCGAACATGTGAGGCTGGCAATTCCGGCCCTACCCAGGCTGGGTGAGGTTAATGTGGGTAGCTGGTACGATTCCCAGCGAATGGAGGGTAAAACCCCCGTCCTGTCTACCTCAAGTCAGGACGTTAAAACCAAATAGAATCAATGGACATGAAAGGAGCCTAGACATTAGATCTGGGCGTCCATATAATCCTCTCACCACCGTGATTTAGGAATCAATACCTATCTCACGGACACAGAATTATTATTATCATAAAAGAGCAAAAGAAATACTCTGTCTGAGTCGAGAGGACATATGTTTTTATATATTTTCTATTATTTTTCATTTTTACTGTATAAATTGTTTCCATTTTTTTTTTTTTTTTAATTGTTAAAATAATTATTAGTAGGTACATAATGTCTAAAGCCCGGATTTTATGCAGCAAAAAAAGGCTTAAATATGCAATTGCATATGCAAGCAAAAAGCCCAATATATGCAAAAATGTAAACAAAAAGCCCAATATATGCAAAAATTTAAACAAAAATGTAAACCCGTAAACTCACTGAGCCAGGACTTAATTTTACTTTTGTCAACTGGCATTGTAAAGTTAGTATCTACCTAAGTCAAAAATGTAAATTATATTTTAAACTCAAAATAACCTACACCTTTAACTAGAGTTTCCGTTATGCATACACATTTCTTGAGTAAAAATCAGTAGAAAAGTTAATCATTTACAAACACAATTAATTCACTGCAAGTAGAAAACAGTCGAAAACTAATAGAGAGGAAAGAGAACAGAGAAAGAAATACAATACATGGTAGGTACACTCACAAAATGTGATTTTACAATTTACGTCCTAAGATTTGAATGTACTTTGGTAGCTCTGAGTAGGTAGATAGTGTAGATACATACTTACCGAATTTTTCCCCCTAATAAACCCCGAAATATGCAAATTTTGGCCAATATTGTTGAAATATGCAGGATTTTACTCAAATATGCAAACTCCGAAAAAACCGCCAAAATATGCAATTGCATATGCAAATATGCAAAAATCCAATGTCCATTTATATCTAATAATGTGTTGTATAATAATAATAAGAGGAATCAAGAATCCTTACTGGCTTTTTAACAGGACAATGTAGCCTCAACTACCATCTGAACAAGGTGGACTTCGCTCAAGACTCGAAAAGATTTATTTATTTATTTACACTTTAATTTTTATACAATAAAAACAACAATAAATTATTAACAAAGATAAAAAAAATTAACAGTATTTACAAAAAAAAGATATAGAAGAAAAAATATTTAAATGTACAATGTATTGTAATCCGGGGCGAAGTTAATGCCTTAGGCATTCTCTGCCACTTAACCCCGGAATCAGTTCTAAAAGAATCTTAAGTTTCATTTATAACTTTGATCTCTTTTAGAGTTATAGGGGCATCTCACAAAAGATCTATTTAGGATCGCAGTAACAAATAGCTTTCGTAGCCGACAGCCCTACTTATACGAATACCAATCATTATTATATAACAATGTTCTTTTTCTACCGTCCATTCGCTTGAAACTTCAATATACACTCAAATTAACCTCACCTAGACTGAGTGGGGCCGGAAACAGCCAATATCACGAGGGTTCAAATTTGAATGGTCAACCATCCAAGTCCTAACGTCGCTGGACGTTGCTTAACTTCAGTGACAGAACGAGAACTGGTGTATTCAACGTGCCTTCTTTAGAATCAAATAAGATTGAATTCCACTGACTGAAACATTGCTTTGCAACACTTTGAATTTAAAGTTCGATAGAGCCAGCGTCGATGGCATGTTGAATACACCGGTTCCCTTCAGAACACCGAAGTTAAGCGACATCCAGCGAGGTTAAGACTTGGATGGGTAACCATTCAAATTCTAATTCTCGTGACGCTGGCTTTTCCCGGCCCCACTCAGGCTGGGTGAGGTCAATGTGAGTAGCAGGTTTGTGAGTTTCCTGCGAATGGAGGGTAAAACCCCGTCGTGATATGACCATGGCAGTTGAAAGCGACGTTAAACCCCACTTAAAAAAAAAAAAGTTCGATAAAAAATGTTGCAAAATGTTTCCATATAAATTGTTGCACTCGGTGAAAAACGAGATTAAGGAAGACATGATTATTATTATGAGAAGGGTATCTGCTCTCAAGAGTGTGAAGCACCCCTGAAAAAAGTGTACACCAGGAGCGGATCTATGATCAAGTCTCCTGGTGTTGCTATGTTCACAATGTGGGGAGGATATTAGTTGGTGGACTTGATTGTCCACCGTATTTTTTTATTTATAAACATTTGCATCAAGCTTTATTTACATCTTTTATATACAATGAACATGGTAACAAGTTAGAAATAAATATAAACAAAGCCTTATCAAGGGTGGTGATAATCTCGTGGCCATTCCCCTTGGTGGTCCCGTCATTCATCTGAGGGGGGAACACTGTTGGGGACTTGGGATGGTTCATAACAGCCATTTTTGCACATTATGAACCGTGCCAACACCCACGAGAGAGACTGTTTCTCTCTGTTCCTGTTGGCAGCCCTTTGTCATTTATTTTTTTTTTTTTTTTTAATTTTCCATTTATTTATTACAATTATAATATGATACAGATTTTGAAATGATTTAATAGTACCCTTTCTCAAAGTTAAAAAACTGTGTTGAGAAAGGGGTAAACATTATATGACAGGCAAGGATGGAATGCCTGGGGAGTATTCTATTATCCTCTCCCTACCCACAGGGGATTATTATTATTATTGTTACTTGAGTGTAAAAAACTGTGTTGAGAAAGGGGTAAACATTATATGACAGGCAAGGATGGAATGCCTGGGGAGTATTCTATTATCCTCTCCCTGCCCACAGGGGATTATTATTATTATTATTTCGAGGTAGATACATTTTTTTTTTTGCTTCTAAGTTAATAGTGAGGAGACATTTCAGTCTATCTCACTAAAACTATAACTAGTATGTTAAAATTAATTGTTTAAAAATTTCCGCACAAGATGACACGTTTGCAGGATTACACTTTTCTGGATGGTTGTTTCTACAGAGTGTCGCATATCCAATCGCTTCAAATTTTCTTTAAAATTGCGTGATGTAACTCCTTCACTTGACATGACAATAGGTATAATTTGGATGTTGTTCAATTTCCATGTTTGTTTCATATCGTATTTCAAGTCCTGGTATTTATTAATTTTTTCAACTTCCGTTTTTTCGATGTTGTGTGTCAGTGGAACAGCAATGTCAATCAGGATGGCTTTCTTTTCTTGTTTATTTATATATATGATGTCTGGTCTATTGTGCGCAACTGTTCTGTCGGTTAAAATTGTTCTGTCCCAGTATATTAGATGGTCTCTAGATTCGATTACAGGCTCTGGGGAATATTGGTAAAATGGAGGGGGATCAGATATGAGGTCATATTTTTTTGCTAATTCTTGATGGATTATTTTAGCAACTTGATTATGTCTACCCAGATAGACAGAATCTGCTAATGCTGGACATCCTCCAATTACATGTTCAATGGTCTCACTGTATTTCTTACATTTTCTGCATCTGTCATCAACATCCAGTTTCATTATATGTTTCTCGTAGTTTTTAGTTCGAATTACTTTGTCTTGAATTGCACATATAAAACCTTCTGTCTCTGGAAACAAATATCCTTTAGAGTTATACTGTGTGGACATTTTTTTGTCAGTTTGATCTTGGTCTAAAAATTTTGGATATCGTCCGTGCAGCGCTTTTGATCTCCATTGTTGTTTTAGGTTCTCCTTTCCCATGACGTTATTAGGAGTGGTATCAGTTTTGAGGCTGAGTGGGGTATACTTTTCATCTACTTCTATGATTTTTACCATCGTTTTGTCTTTAGATTCTTTGATTTTTTTTTCCAGGTTCAATTCAATTTTCATACACATCAGTTTGATATTGATCAAACCTCTGCCGCATTCATCCCGGGGAAGATATAACCGTTCAATACATGAGTTGGGATGTAGCATTCTGAATTTTGTCAGCAGAGTCCTTGTCAAAATGTCTAGATTTTCCAAGTCGGTTTCACTCCATTTCACAATTCCAAAAGAGTAGGTTAGAACTGGTATCGCATAGGTGTTGATAGCGGATATCATGTTTTTACCATTCAGACTTGTATTTAGTAGCTTGGTCACTCTTTTCTGGTATTCTTCTCTGAAATTATTTTGTAGTTGACTATGATTTATCTGCTGATTTTCGTGTATTCCCAGGTACTTATATTGATCATTCTCTAGCAAAGGCGGTATTTGTGCAGTCCTGGTTTCTTCTTCGGTATTTTTGACAACCTTTCCACGATGTATTTCTATTTTTGCGCATTTGTCTATATTGAATTTCATTTTAACTGAGTTGTTAAACATTTCCGTTATATTGAGCATTTTGTCAAGATCTTTTTTGTTTTCAGCAAAGAGTTTCATGTCGTCAATGTACAAGAGATGTGAAATTCTAATGAGATCTTTTGTTTTTGGTCGGTATCCAGCATTAGATCTTTCCAACAGAATAGAGAGTGGGTTAATGGCGAGACAGAACCATAACGGCGATAGCCCATCACCTTGATATATACCTTGCTTAATGTCTGCTACTCCGATGTTGGTGTTATTGATATTGATTTGTGTTTTCCAAAGAGCCATAAAGTATTTTAGGATATTAATGATTTTTGGACATATTCTGTGTATTTCTAGAACCTTGATCAACCAATTATGTGGGATTCTGTCGTACGCCTTGAAATAGTCAATATAACAAACATTTAAGTTCCTTTTCTTTGTTTCAGCTTGCTTGAGAATCACTGAATCTATAATCAATTGATTTTTGCAGCCCATTGATCCGCGGATACATCCTTTTTGTGCCTCATTCATTAAGTTGTTTTGATCACAATGGGTGTAAATACTGTCACAGATCAGGTTTGTGAAGAGCTTGTACAGTGAGGAAAGACAGGTGATAGGTCTGTAATTCCTTGGATCTCCTCTGTCTCCTTTTTTATAAATTAGGGTCGTTCTTCCTTGTACTAGAAATCTGGGAAAGTGATCATTATTTTCGATGCATTTTATGAAGCTCTTTCTCATGTTTTCATGCGCTGAGCTAAAGTACTTGATCCAGTAATTGTGAACTTTTTCAGGACCCGGTGATTTCCAGTTGCTTGCTTTTTTAATAGTTTTGCTAATTTTTCCAGGTTCTATGTCAAAATCATTGTGAGGAATAGTGGATTTTTCCTGTTCCAATTGAGTTATCCATGTTTCATCTATCTTGGCTTCGGCATCGTTTCTCCACATGGTGGTCCAAAACTCATGAAACTTCTCATGATCAACAGAGCTCTCATTCATATCGTTATTTTTTTTCAGGTTGTTGTAGAATTTCTTTTGGTCCTTACAAAATTGTTCGTTCGTTTTCTCTCTCTTGTAGGATGTGTTATAACGTGATAGTTTTGAACTTTGTACTTTTATTTTTTGTCTTAGCAAGTCTTTATGAAGGGTAAGGTTTTGTCTATTGGTTATATCAATTTTTGCTTTTCTACATATTATTTTCATTATTCTCTCCACTCTATTTGACTGTGTGCCTTGTAAGTGTTCTACAATAATGTCATGATCTGAACGCAGACACTTGATATTTCTTTCCAATCTTATTCGCCATGGCGGTTCTTTCCTTGATGTACTTTGAGCCCGAGTTTCGTTATTTGTAATGAGTTTCAGATTCTCGGTTTCCACATAGGTTACGGCTCCACAGTACAAGGCTAAATGAATTTTATATAAATCATCCGTGTTATTGAGATATTCACCAATGCACTGGTTGATTTGAGCTACCTTTGATAGATGGATGTACTTGTTCTTGAAAATGGGTATGCCAGGTCTTAAAAATGGGTCTATGCTTTTATATTTTTCAACATTTGTAATAAACTTGCAGGATATTTCAGTCTCGGGAGAATCATTATTTTGTAAATTATTTGACAAACTGACGCGTGAATGTGATGTTTCAGGAGTAGAGGTGGGCCAATCGTTGTTGCTTGAATTTATAGATGGATTTGTATCTATGATGTTTTCGCCCTCATTTGCCCTCTCACGAAGAAGTGTTTGGACTTCGTGTTTGATCTCTAAGATAAAAGGATAGTTTTTCTTCATTATCAAATTTTTCCTATCCATGCAATTTTGCGGAGTTAATGATAGTTCAGGGTGTTTTGTAAGGAAATGGTCGCATAGTAAGTTTCTTACACCCGGTAGATGTTTATCATTGCATTTGTTCACAAAATAAAAACTTCGAACCATGTCTCTATTCAGCTCTTCTGTCCATTTCATTCTACCGCGCTGTTCATTTCGTACACCCGCTTTCCATGTTGTCTTTCTATTTGTTGCAGCCAGTAATTGTGACGTTCTAGAAGTACGGTTGGGAGACTGGTCACCGAGCTGTGTTGGAGAGGTTACCTGATGATTTGAGGTTGACACATTTGTCCTCCTCCGATTACTATTAGTGAATACTCTGGTGGTTGATCGTTGTGACGGAGGGTGTCCATTTCTTTGAACAGCACGGCGTCGTTGACACTGGTTGGCTAGGTCGTTTAGAAGCTCCGTCGATGAATCCGATTCTTGTTCTTCAGGTGGAACTTCAAAGGAGGAGGTAGAATCATTCACACTGTCTTCTTGTAGAATTACTCTGTTGGGTTGACTTGCACATGATCGTATAGGGTATCTTCGTGGCTGTGACATTGTTTCTTCGCCTTCCCGTCCAGACTGCAAACTCCAGATCACGGTAAAATTTAGATGGGGGGTTTGAAAAAACAGAGGAACCAAAAGAAGTACATTATAACTGATAAAAGAAAACAAGAACATGCAGAGGTTTACAATTGTAAACTTGAATTATTTGAAAATAAATTTTCAAAGAAAAATTTCGAAATATTTTCGGAGAGCAATCCGATTTGAAGGCACAGTTAGCTTTAGTAACTGGTTACTTATTATTATTATTATTATTATTATTATGGCATAAATAACCAAGATATATTTATTCATATCTGTATATCACAACCAACATCAAAAATAAACAATATTTTTTAGACATTGGTTACATTATAAAATTAAATTCCAAATTTCCGTAATATATGTGCTGTCCCCAAAACAGCACAGGTTTGTATCTCTGACAGGTTGAAATTTCCGGGTAGCATGGTCAGGTTTTTCTCTAATGATATTGGTACACACCCCAGCGCTCCAATAATAACTGGAATGATTGTGCATTTCAGTCCCCACATGCGCTCAATCTCAATGGCTAAATCTTTGTATTTTAGTCGTTTTTCTGCCTCTTGGAAACGACATTCGAATCAGCAGGCACGGATACATCAATCAGAAGGCAAGTTTTTTCTTTAAAGTTCTTGATTATCAGGTCTGGTTTATTGCAGGGAATCGTTCGATCTGTTCTAATCTGTTGGTCATACAGCATCACGATATCCTCATGTTGCAGCACAGGTTCAGGACTATGTTTGTACCACTTGTCAGGAATATCGGGAATGTTGTAATGGTTACAGATTTCGAAATGAAGGTACGAGCATATTTTGTTGTGTCGTATTAAATATTCGTGTTTTGCCAAAATCTCACAACCACTGATTATGTGGGTTATATGTTCTGGTTTGTATTTACATAATCTGCATTTGTCATCATCACTTATTTTCAAGATGTGTTTTTCGTGATATTTTGTTCTGAGACTCTGGTCTTGGGCTGACAAAATGAAGGATTCAGTTTCGCTTTTTATTTTTCCCAACTTTAACCAGTCAAAGCATTTATTATTGTCAATTGAGATATTTTCTTCAATGTTCCTGATGAATTGGCCATGCATTGCTTTGTTTTTCCACTCTTCCTTTGTTGTTTCTCTGATTTTTTCTTTAACTAGTGATCTATACTTGTTTAGAAAATTGCATGATGTCGGTGCGATTTCTCCATCATTGATGTTGAGGTCATGTTCTAGTTTTTCTGCCTGTTTCAGTATATTACTTTGGTTTGAAGTCATCATGTATTTGAACATTATTGCAATGAGTGCATCGTCTTGACTTTTTCTTTTGATGTACTTGGCAAATCGTAAAATTGCTAACTTGTATATGTTTTCCATATTTCTTAGACCCCGCCCACCATCAACTCGAGGTAAATATATTCTTTTTACGTTGGATCTAGGATGTAACATACGGTGACTTGTGAGTAATTTTCTTGTTTTGAAATCAAACTTTCTTATTTCTTCTTGTGTCCAGTCAACAATGCCGAAACTGTATTCGACAACAGGTACTGCTAAGCTGTTAATCGCTTCTATTTTGTTTCTTCCATTTAACTCTGTATTTAGAACTAATCTTATTCTTCTTAGGTATTCAGTTTTAAGATTTTGTTTGATTTGTTGTATTTGAAGACGCGAGTTTTCTGTCATGCCAAGATATTTATAATATGTGTCTTGATCTAAATCTTTTATCATATTGTGTCCAATATCGTCTCTCAGATCTTGTGTATTTTGAGATGTTATCACTCCGCGCTTTATTATTATTTTTGCACACTTATCATAGCCAAATGACATGCCTATATCATTTGATATTGTCTTTACAATGTCGATTGAGCTTTCCAGATCATTCTCAGTTTTGGTAAATAACTTAATGTCGTCCATGTAGAGTAAATGACTCACATCATCAGGAGTGTTTCTCAATTTGTACCCTTTTTTCAAGTTTTTAAGTTCAGATGATATAGGTATGAGGGTCATACAAAACAAGAGGGGGGACAAAGAATCCCCCTGAAAAATTCCCCGCTCAATATGAATATTATTCGTAATAATTTTTGATGTATCATTACTATCATTCACTGATGTATTTTGGAAGTCACAAGAGTCCATATTAATTACAAGTCGTGTTTTCCATTTTTTCATTATCTTACTGCAGAAATTGATCGTTTTTCCATCTACATGATAAATTTTCAATGCTTCTTCTATCCATTCATGACTGACACAGTCGTACGCTTTCATGAAGTCAATCCAGCACATGCATAGGTTTTTCTTGTTTTTATAACAATCTTCTGTGATGGTCTTGTCTATAATTAACAAATCTTTGCATCCATACGAGCCTTTTAAACAACCTCTTTGTTCCTCTGGTAATATCTTGTTATGATCCAAATGATGGTAAATCTTTCTTTTAATAATCGATGTCAGAACCTTGTACAGCACTGGGAGGCAGGTAATAGGTCGGTAGTTCTTTGGATCTTCAGTATTATTGTTTTTTGGAATTAATACCGTATTACCTTGTGTGAACCATTCTGGACATAAATCCGGGTTTTCAATGAGCTTTTGGTATAAAATGGATAAATATTTGTATAGTGAGGTTAATCTTTTAATCCAGAATACAGGAATCATATCAAAACCGGGGGCTTTCCAATTTTGCATGTCGGTTATTGCATTCTTTATATCATTTTCGCCAACATACATTTCCGGCATTTGTATCACGTCTTCCATACGTAATTTCTCTCTTTGAATCCAACTTGCTTCACGGTTTATGTTTGTCTCTTGATTCCAAATATTTTTCCAGAAACTTTCAACTTGTTCAGGTTGGGGTGGGTTTGTAATGACAATATTTTTCTCTCCCAAAGATCGATAGAATTTTTTCTTGTCATTATTGAACAGTTTGTTTTGTCTATAACAATTATTTCTTTTCGTGTATCTACGAACTCTTTGGGCATAAGCGGAAATTTTTTGTTTGATTATTTCTTCAAGCTGTGGTAAATTGAATAAGTCATATTTTCTTTTAATTTGGTGTACTTTCTTTCTTACTCGGAATGATTGAGGATTGGCCTTTATCTCATACAGTAAAGATGCTTCTTTCCTTAAATCTTTTATGTTATTATCTATCCTTTTCTTCCAATTTGGTGTAAAGTCACGCCTGGTCATATCATCACTTCTTTCTTTCACGTCAATAAATTTTTTCGTTATTACATTGGCTACTGCATATGTAAGATTGTTTAGTTGTGTTAAATTAATATTTGACTGAGTTGACAAGTATTTTTCAATGATTTGGTTTGCATTTGTGATGTAGTTATTTAGTTTTTTACTGTCAAATAATTTGCTCAAACGAACCCTTGAAGACATCGCTAAGTCTTGAACAATGTTAAGTTCATTCAATATTTCTAGTTCAAGTTTCTTTTGTTCATCATTTAAATATATTGGTACTTCAATGTTGTTTGTTATATCATCAATATCTAGTACATAGTTACTGTTTAATGGTTCATTTTCATCATTCTCAGGATGAATAATCTCGCTACTATGAAGAGCAATGTCTAAATATCCATTTACGCTTTCTTTTATTTTATCATGTTCAATGGGTGTCAGTTTGTTACTTCTAATGATATATCTTCTTTGTGTGGCAAGAGATTTGGAGGTGATATTTAGTCGATATGTAGGATTCTTCTGCCTCCAAAGATCATACACGTTACGTTCAGATAAAGTTCCATCACTTTGACATTTATAATAACACCACATTATCTCTTCGTATTCAAGTTTTGTCCATTTCATTCTGCTGGTCCGGCTATTTGTATTTCTATTAGAAGTTAAATGTATTAGTGGACTCGTACTTTGTTGTTGTTCTTCATGAATTTCAATATTTCTTTGTATATTGTTACTTGTGTTGGTTTCAATCGCTTGAAAATATTCCTCTGAACTATTTGAACTGGATATTGAATTGAAACTGATATCTCCCATACTATTGCTGTTTTCAATTTCACTGTGACCATAATCGTAATCGGATTGTGTGCTTTCTGTAACATTATTTTCGGTGTCATCATCATCATTATCAGTTTCATTGAGACCAGGATTGGGGTTTTGCTCATCATTTGAATTGTTCTCATTATCATTTGCATTGCTATGAGGAGGGGATGGTTGTTTATGACTTCGCAGGAAATATCTCGACATTTTCTTATCACTGTTTGTTTTTGGGATAGCTACATATCAGGTGAATATTCATCTGACGAATTGGAATATGATGTAGAATAGGTGATGTTTTAAGATTAGCACTTGTTCAAATTTCAAAAATCCACGATTGAAGTAGCCTTCGGTATGGTAATTCTTGAAATTCTAGATCTAGGGAAATATTTTAAATTTTTATTATTATTATTATTATTATTATTATTATTATTACTTGAGTGTGGCCTACCTGTACATGAGTTCCGTGAAGAGGCCGATGAGGGCGACCTTGAGGTTTGAGTCTGTGTAAGCGTATACTCGGAAGTTGGTCTCAATGATGAGGAAGCCGGGTTCTCGGATCTGACGCAGTGTCCCCCGGGTAGCCATGTTGAGGGCCAGCTTGGTGGGATAGAACCGGCCCGCCTTCCTCTGAGAAATTAAACAACAGTATCTTAGAACCTGCCCGCCTTCCTCTGAGAAATTAAACAACAGTATCTTAGAACCTGCCCGCCTTCCTCTGAGAAATTAAACAACAGTATCTTAGAACCTGCCCGCCTTCCTCTGAGAAATTAAACAACAGTATCTTAGAACCTGCCCGCCTTCCTCTGAGAAATTAAACAACAGTATCTTAGAACCTGCCAGCCTTCCTCTGAGAAATTAAACAACAGTATCTTAGAACCTGCCCGCCTTCCTCTGAGAAATTAAACAACAGTATCTTAGAACCTGCCCGCCTTCCTCTGAGAAATTAAACAACAGTATCTTAGAACCTGCCCGCCTTCCTCTGAGAAATTAAACAACAATATCTTAGAACCTTCCTCTGAGAAATTAAACAACAGTATCTTAGAACCTGCTCGCCTTTCTCTGAGAAATTAAACAACAGTATCTTAGAACCTGCCAGCCTTCCTCTGAGAAATTAAACAACAGTATCTTAGAACCTGCCCGCCTTCCTCTGAGAAATTAAACAACAGTATCTTAGAACCTGCCCGCCTTCCTCTGAGAAATTAAACAACAGTATCTTAGAACCTGCCCGCCTTCCTCTGAGAAATTAAACAACAGTATCTTAGAACCTGCCCGCCTTCCTCTGAGAAATTAAACAACAGTATCTTAGAACCTGCCCGCCTTCCTCTGAGAAATTAAACAACAGTATCTTAGAACCTGCCCGCCTTCCTCTGAGAAATTAAACAACAGTATCTTAGAACCTGCCCGCCTTCCTCTGAGAAATTAAACAACAGTATCTTAGAACCTGCCCGCCTTCCTCTGAGAAATTAAACAACAGTATCTTAGAACCTGCCCGCCTTCCTCTGAGAAATTAAACAACAGTATCTTAGAACCTGCCCGCCTTCCTCTGAGAAATTAAACAACAGTATCTTAGAACCGGCCCGCCTTCCTCTGAGAAATTAAACAACAGTATCTTAGAACCTGCCCGCCTTCCTCTGAGAAATTAAACAACAGTATCTTAGAACCTGCCCGCCTTCCTCTGAGAGAGAGACAATAAAATAAATATATTTTGCAGGACTGCTCTCATAATTGAGAGTTGCCAACAGACACAGTATATCCATCAATAATATAAATTACACATTTTTTTCTTCTTATTATTGATTTTTTTTCCCCTTTCTTTTCTTCATTTTTTTCTTTGATGATGTTGTTAGGATCTACGTTGGGAGTAAATGTGATAGTGTATGATTTTAGAACTATCTTTGATAATGGATGATGATATATCGTGAAACAGTGACTTGTGGCAGTTCAATGATTTTAGAAATTGCACTGCATTCTTACTGATAGTGCCTCTACTCCCAAACCAAAGACCGATGACCTTGTATTCACGCATACCGAAGCCTTGGTTGAACTTTTCTTGCAGGTCGGGAATGCAACTTTCATAAACAACAGTATCTTAGAACCTGCCCGCCTTCCTCTGAGAAATTAAACAACAGTATCTTAGAACCTGCCCGCCTTCCTCTGAGAAATTAAACAACAGTATCTTAGAACCTCTGAGAAATTAAACAACAGTATCTTAGAACCTGCCCGCCTTCCTCTGAGAAATTAAACAACAGTATCTTAGAACCTGCCCGCCTTCCTCTGAGAAATTAAACAACAGTATCTTAGAATCCCTCTGAGAAATTAAACAACAGTATCTTAGAACCTGCCCGCCTTCCTCTGAGAAATTAAACAACAGTATCTTAGAACCTGCCCGCCTTCCTCTGAGAAATTAAACAACAGTATCTTAGAACCTGCCCGCCTTCCTCTGAGAAATTAAACAACAGTATCTTAGAACCTGCCCGCCTTCCTCTGAGAAATTAAACAACAGTATCTTAGAACCTGCCCGCCTTCCTCTGAGAAATTAACAACAGTATCTTAGAACCTCTGAGAAATTAAACAACAGTATCTTAGAACCTGCCCGCCTTCCTCTGAGAAATTAAACAACAGTATCTTAGAACCTGCCCGCCTTCCTCTAGAAATTAAACAACAGTATCTTAGAACTGCCCGCCTTCCTCTGAGAAATTAAACAACAGTATCTTAGAATGCCTTCCCCGAGAAATTAAACAACAGTATCTTAGAACTGCCCGCCTTCCTCTGAGAAATTAAACAACAGTATCTTAGAACCTGCCCGCCTTCCTCTAGAAATTAAACAACAGTATCTTAGAACCTGCCCGCCTTCCTCTGAGAAATTAAACAACAGTATCTTAGAACCTCTGAGAAATTAAACAACAGTATCTTAGAACCTGCCCGCCTTCCTCTGAGAAATTAAACAACAATATCTTAGAACCTGCCCGCCTTCCTCTGAGAAATTAAACAACAATATCTTAGAACCTGCCCGCCTTCCTCTGAGAAATTAAACAACAGTATCTTAACCATCTGAGAAATTAAAACTACTTGAACCTCCGCCTTCCTCTGAGAAATTAAACAACATATCTTAGAACCTGCCCGCCTTCCTCTGAGAAATTAAACAACATATCTTAGAACCTGCCCGCCTTCCTCTGAGAAATTAAACAACAATATCTTAGAACCTGCCCGCCTTCCTCTGAGAAATTAAACAACAGTATCTTAGAACCCTTCCTCTGAGAAATTAAACAACAGTATCTTAGAACCTGCGCCTTCCTCTGAGAAATTAAACAACAGTATCTTAGAACCTGCCCTGCCTTCCTCTGAGAAATTAAACAACAGTATCTTAGAATCCTTCCTCTGAGAAATTAAACAACAGTATCTTAGAACCCTCCTTCCTTGAGAAATTAAACAACAGTATCTTAGAACCTGCCCCTTCCTGAGAAATTAAACAACAGTATCTTAGAACCTTCCTCTGAGAAATTAAACAACAGTATCTTAGAACCTTCCTCTGAGAAATTAAACAACAGTATCTTAGAACCTCTGAGAAATTAAACAACAGTATCTTAGAACCTTCCTCTGAGAAATTAAACAACAGTATCTTAGAACCACTGAGAAATTTAAACAAATATCTAGAACCTGCCGCCTTCTTGAGAAATAACAAGTTCTTAGAAACCAAATAAACAATCTTAGAAGCCAAATAAACATCTAGAAGCCACATAAATCTAGAAGCCAATACTCAAATGCGCACGAATAACTCAGTGATTACTCCGCTTGCCATGCGGAAGATCCCGGGTTCAAACCCAAAATTTTTATTCAAAATTTGGTTACAGTTGTCTGTAAGGGATACCTTCCGTGCGCTCGTGTTGATCCAGCTTGTAAATGGGAAGTACTGTGTCACTTCTCGCCCATCAGAGGGGAGGCATACTACGGGATGAACAGGCCACAACACAGACCACAAGCGTCTACAGTAGCTCCTGTTTCATGGCTACTTTGTAGCTTTGCCCTCATTAGATTTAATAGTATTATTATTATCATTTTCAAATTACCTTTCTTTGGTATACCAGTCCAAACTCTCTCAGATGTTGAAGAAATATTTGCAGCTTTTCACTCATTCCTTCTGTGCTGTAATCCTGAAACCAACACATTTTCATTAGTTTAATTTAATTCTATTTGATTTTTTTTTGTACAAGAATGTTTATTATTTATTTATAAAAAAATTGTTCTGATCTCATGGGGATGTGTGAGTTCATGAAAATGACTACCCTTGGTTTTTTGTGCAAGAAAAAGTAGTAACTTACAACTAAAATATCTTTTGAGAGGAACGGGGAAAGATGTTAACCATTACTTACTTTCTATGTCCAAAAGTTTTGTGTCATGGTGGAAGGATTAATACGGGTGTTGAATCTCTTGGACGCCTAAAAGAAATGTTCTGGGCTCCTCCCGCATATATCGTGTAGTGTAAGTGTAGTGGTTTGTGTTGGTATGATGTATTATTTTTTTAACGTCGGTTTCAACTGTAAAGTCATATCACGACGGGGGTTTCACCCTCTATTCGCTGGAAATTCACAAACCAGCTACACAAAATCCCAGCCTGATTTGGGCCGGAAACAGGGTTCGAATTTGAATGGTCACCCATCCAAGTCCTAGCATCGCTCAACGTTGCTTAACTTCAGTGACTGAATGAGAACGGTTGAATATTGTTCACATTTCCAATGTAAATAGACCTTTACAACAAAAAAAACACCTAAAAAAAAAAAAAACAAACAACAATAAATTAATGTTAACGTGCATTAAACAGTGATTGGCCACCAGGTGCAGAAAATAATGTATTCATTACATACTTAACCCATTGCATACCGAGCCCTTTAAACCTGAAAAACCCAGGAGACTGGGCTCAATTCAATCGATTTCAGCAGTCAATCACATTATGATACCACAGGTTTCCTGTGATAAATAATAATTCTTATTTGCACAGGAGTCCATGTCTATCACATGTGATACCCAAATAAGGAATCTGCTAAGCATGCAAAATTTGTTATATTGTGTTTCACATTTGATAACCAGCCTCTAAGATAAAGATAACCCCGTCCATCATATCTAATAACCAGGTACCCAGAACACATACGGTGTCTATCATATATTATGATACCCATGGTACGCAATGGGTTAACTAGAATGTGAAACTTCAAAACAACAAAAACTCACTCACCGTTCCAAATGTACTGAACTTGAGTTGAAACAGAAAGGTGAGACATTCGACCAGGTCGAGACCTTTGG
>CM044955.1:3761266-3781086 GCA_024516035.1 Bactericera cockerelli
GATGACGACAGCCAAAAGAAACTAGCATAAGTTCAATTAAAAATATTATTAATTATGTAAACTGTCATTGTTATATATATATTTGAACCATTTACTTGTCATGTATTTAAAAAAATCTAGCCTCCAGCCTGGTAACTTACTGTGCGTGAAGCTTGGAGCGCAGTTGCCAGATGTCCCCGGGCCCGCGGCCCTTGCTCCTCAGGGGGGGGCCGCCCTTGCCTGCGCCCCACCCCCCCCGCCCCGTGGTGGGCGGCCTTGCTGCGGGCGGACTTGCTGCGGCTCTGACAGTATACCTCGCGGCCCCCCGCGATCTCGATGATCCTGCGGGCAACACAGGGGCGACATAATTAAAAATTAAATTAAGTACTTACTTTTTTTTTTAATAATTTCAATAGTTATATTTTTACAATATATAAAACACTTCTCCAAGGACATCTTCCCGAGACAGTGTGCTCAGCACTGAGGCAACATTACCTCTCTGAACAGTGAAACCAAGCCGTTGCCTGAAATATTCCCCGGCGCGTCTGTCCTTCGTCTCAAGGACCAAGGTTTTGGATATGCTGTTAAACATTTCCAAAGCACTTGGCCCAAAAGAGCCAAAGGTTTCAACGGCGAAGGGAATGAAATCATAGAGATTTTTGTATGTCTTTATATTTCAGGCACTTTTTTAGTTCCGCTTGTTTGGCTGTTTCACCTCGACCTCTCAGAGAGTAACTCATATTGCTGTTGGCTAGGGTATCTAGCATACTTACTTTCCGAGTCCAAGTTAGACTTAGCTTATAGGAGATGTATTTTTTATAATATTTTTTTGTACAAATAAATAAAAGTATTCAATTCAATTCAATGTCAAAGTGGTGAAAGGATTGATATGGGTGAACCCTTTGGACGCCCAGAACCATTGTTCTGGGCTCCTTCCGTGTCCAGTGTGTAGTGTATGGTGTATGTGTTGTGTGTTGAAAATTAGCATTTAAAACTGAAAATTTTAAACATAGTTCTTAAAATTTGGTAGATATTTTTTACAATTGAATATAAAAATTAAATTTTTCTTGCTCCACTCTTCCTGTGACGGATGGATTTGAAGCCAAGTCCTTTCTTAGGCCCGAATCAATTAACAGTGTCCACCAAACTCCTTTGGTGGACACTGGTACCATAGTATCTGATTTCAGTCATGTGATTGGCTGTTACCATGGTAACAACAACATTATAGTAATAGTCTCCACTTTAGCGTCGCTCATTAATGCGGGTCTTAAAGCTAGCTACTTGCCAGCGTCGATGGCGCCTTGAATGCATAGGATCATCGAAAACAAGCAACGTCCAGCGAGATGAATACTTCGTGATGCTGGCATTCTGGCACAACCCAGGATGGGTGAGGTTCATGTGGGTAGCAGGTTTGTTAGTTTCCCGCGAATGGAGGGTAACACCCCCGTCGTGATATGACGATGCAGTTGAAAGCGACGTTACACCCAATTTTTTTTTGACATTTTATTTATTTACTAACAATATTGGATTTTTACAAAGGTTCTTTTCCTAAGCTAATGATAAAAGCTTCTAAGAAGCTTCCTAATTTAAGCTACCTAATTTACGGCCGGGCCGATGTGGCGCACTCACCTGGAGTCTCGCAGCTTGTACGTGGCGGCGGGCGTGGCGGTGGGCGTGGCCGCGGGTGCCGCGGGACTCTTGAGCTGGAGGACCAGGTTCGAGCCTCCGCCCGGCGGACTCTCCTCGTCCTCGTCTCCAGAGCTCTCCTCCAGGGAGGAATCCTCGTCCACACTGTCGCCTCCGCCTCCCAGCACACTGCTGTGGTTGTCGCACGATCTGGGGAGGCGGGGAGGAGGAATCGAGAGTTGTTAGTATTCTTATTATTGAATCATGTATTAACACGACATATGTAGAGACAAATAATGGTAAAAATTAAAAATACAAAATTGACAACAATTCAAACAAGAAAAAGATATCTTAGACGTCAAATAAAAATGGCTTAGAATGGGTCCTCTGTAAAAAAAAAAAAAAAAAAAAAAAAAAATGAAAAATAAAACAAATGATTTATTATTATTATAAATAACATTGATAAAATATAATTATACAGATGTGCTAACTAAAAGGCGGAGTTATTGCCTATGGCAACCTCTTCGAAAAAACCCCTATCTATACATTATACATGATACACATGACCAAATTCAAAATCCATTAGGGATTTTGAAGTTGGTCCATGCCCTGACTGGGGCTGTGTAGGCGGGGTTTTCTTTTTGCTCAAAATTGATCCCCCTTAAAAATGGAAAGAATTTTTTTTTTGCGTTTTTTGATATTTCGAGTTGTTTCCGAGAAAAACAGGCCTGGATGGGGGTTTGTGGATGCCCTGTATATTTTTTTTTTTTTTGTGTAACTCGGCTATTATAATGTAAATAATCTAGCGCATGGATCCGTGATCTGCGGATCGGATCCCACCAATGCTTGAATTTTTCCTCACTAATTTGAGTATGTGACCAAATAATAAATAAGACTCTGAAGGTTAAGTAGTAGAGAATACTTTCAGCAATTACCTCCACTGGTGGTCACCTTCCACTAGAGTGTTGTTATTATTATCAGTCTTATCCTGCGGTACTTTTCTTCTCCATTCCGCTGCCGAAACAATTTTGTTATTATTATTGCATTCTTTATTGTTAGGACATACGTACAAACAAGTAATGATGAAAATTAAAATCCATTAAAGAATATTGTTGTTTATATTTATGTATTTGTTTCTCATAATATTGTTGTTTTTTGTTGTTGTTGTTGAATATGGTGATGAACTCTTTATTGTGATCTATGACAGTGGAATGCAGAGAATAGGATGTGCGAATAATGTATGGTGGCATTGCATTGCATGAAAGAGTGAGAGAGAGAGAGAAGAGAGAGAGAGAGAGAGAGAGAGAGAGAAGAGAGAGAGAGAGGAGAGAGAGGGAGAGAGAGAGAGAAGAGAGAGAGGAGAGAGGAGAGACGGAGAGAGTGATAGAGAGGGAGAGAGAGTGATAGAGAGAGAGAAATGATAGAGGAAGAGAGAGTGATAGAGAGAGGGAGAGAGAGTGATAGAGAGAGAGAAATAGATAGAGGGAGAGAGAGTGATAGAGAGAGAGAGAGAGAAACATAAAGAGAGAGTGAAATAGAGAGAGAGAGAAATAGTGAGAGAGAGAAATAGTGAAGAGAGAGAGAGAGAGAGAGAAAGAGAGAGAGATGTAGTCATGCTAATAAGTGTTCACAATTTATGGATGCGAGAATGTATGTACCATTGTACCTATTAACAACCAGAACATCACGATGATCAATGGGATTGAACATAATTATTGTGTACTGTGTAGTACCATTGAATATGCATGTCAGAGGAAATTTACAGGGAGGGTGGCAAATAAAGTTTTTTTTGTAATTTGGGAAACTGGTTGGTATGAAAAAAGTTATCATATTTGTGTTAATATCACAACTATTCTAACTCGCTTTCTATGGACGAGAGATGGACCACTCAGTATTATAAGGTGATGGATGGACCACACATATTATAAGTGAGATGGATGGATCACACAGTATTATAAGGTGAGATGGATAGATCACACAGTATTATAAGGTGAAAATGGATGAGCACACGTACGATTATAGGTGAGATGAATGGACCACACAGTATTAAAAGGTGAGATGGATGGACCATACAGTATTATAAGGTGAGATGGATGGACCACACAGTATTAAAAGGTGAGATGGATGGACCACATAGTATTAAAAGGTGAGATGGATGGACCACACAGTATTAAAAGGTGAGATGGATGACCTTACAGTATTATAAGGTGAGATGGATGGACCTTACAGTATTAAAGGTGAGATGGATGGACCAACAGTATTAAAAGGTGAGATGGATGGACCACACAGTATTATACAGGTGATGGATGGACCACACAGTTTATAAGGTGAGATGGATGGACTACCCAGTATTATAAGGTGATGGATGGACCACATAGTATTATAAGGTGAGATGGATGGACCACACAGTATTATTAGGTGATGTATCGACCACACAGTATTATATGTATCTCCCTTGCCTTTATCCCATGTTAGCTTAATGTTGCTATTCGGGTCGGCATTGTTCAACCTCATGGTTGAGGTTGGTAGGATGAGCGCATTTTTTATGGCTGGATGCCCTTCAGTCCTAGATCACACAGTATTATAAGGTGAGATGGATGGATCACACAGTATTATACGGTGAGATGAATGGATCACACAGTATTATTAAGACGATGGACCACACAGTATTATAAAGGTGAGATGGATGGTAATTTGAGCAGTAAGCGCATCCTGAATGTTAAACACAAGGCAGTTAGAGCCACTCCCCTGGCCAATAACTTCACAAGCGTGACACCATATATTAGCTGTACAGGCCGACAATGACATCACTGAAACCAAAGTGTTCGTTAGAGCTATAATTTCAATAGTTTGTTGGTTTGAACGAATTAAAAATTCCTGGAGCCAGCGGCACGTTGAGTACACCAGTTCTCATTCAGTCACTGAAGTTAAGGAACGTCCAGCAAAGCTAGGACTTGGATGGGTGACTATTCAAATTCGAACCCTCGTGATACTACACAGACCTTAAGCGTCTATTGTATACTTGTATAGCTCCTGTTGTGTTTCATTACATACAGGTAGCTTCCTCTAATTCAGAAGGTTGCTATATTATTTTTCCAAACTTTCTGTCTCCAATTGATTCTATCTTCTGCCATTCTTCTACATTCTTCAAATTTGGTGTGTTTATCCAGTCCAAGAATTTGGTATGTTCATTGTTCATCCAGTCAATCCTTTCTTTCGTGGTTTTCTTCATTCTCGCATTCCTTCTACTTTGCCATCAATTATTTGTGCCAAGAGAAATTATTTCCCCTTGAACCACGTATAAAAATGCTCTTTTATACCGTCGGCAAAGACTACACCATATGAAACCCAGCCAGGTGTATGTGTATATCCGCAGTATCCACACGAGAGGAGCGAGTATGCACCAGGGGAAAAAACAGAGAAAATATTAAAAGGCAATATCTCATCGACAAGAATGCCATTGCATAACTCGCACCGCAGCGAGGAGCTCACCTATATGCTAGAGCTAGAGAATATACTGATTGTACAATGGACCACATGCACCTGTTTTCTTTCCTGGCTCTATCAAAAAAAGTTACCAAATCCCGGTAGCTCTGTGGCCACTCTGTGAATTCAGAGATCGCGGGTTCGAAACCCAGGATTTTTACCACCTATGCAATTCCATAGTAATAATAACACTCATTAGTAGAACACACCAGGCGAGGTTAATGCTCAAGCATTTTCTACCACCTAACCCTCAGAGTCTTATTATTGTGTGGTCACAAACTCGAATTAATGAAGAGCATGCACTGGGTGGGATTCGAAAACCCAACGGATCCCTACGCTATCTGGATTACCAGACTAGCGCTTCAACCACTTGACTACAAGTGCACGTTTATCCTGCAAGAATGAGACTAATAAAGTCCCTTTACTCTCACTCGTTGCAAGTGACCCATCGCAATGATGATGAGAATAAGATGAAAGAATTCCTCGCGAAACAATATTTCTCACCCAACATGGTAGAGAAAAACCACACTCTAGGAAGAAAATAGAAAATATTATGAGCAGAGAATTTCAAAGTATATTCTCCTCTCTCATACCTTTTCTTCCTATTTCTATAAACAGAGAGCATTACGTTGATGTATGTAGACAAGGTAGGAGGTACTGCGTACAACCTTATACTTTATAGTAGAATAAAATGAGTAGAAAGAAAACTACTCTATCAAACCAACGTGGATGGAAAATATACAGGGTGTGCCAATATAAACGAGACATTCAAATATCTCGAGAACAATGTAATAAAGATAAATGTTCTTGTTTTCCTAACTTCTTGGGGAACATCTGACCTTCACAAATCTGCCAAGGTTGTCCATCCAGGTTATTTCAAGGTCCAACTTCAGATTTTAAATAGATCAAACCTGAATTAAATGTCATTTTCAGATTTTACATGAATTTTTGACCTTATTTAACTATTAACATCACATTTTCATTTTCCCTAAAAAAATAGTCTTGAATTACAGTGCTTGTAATGGAAATCCGGCGAATAGCTAATCTTTTTATCAATGTTCGATTTTTTTTTGCATTTTTTTCCCATTCACATGACCTTTAAAATTAATTGAAATAACCTTGATGGACAACCTTGACAGATTTGTGAAGGTCATCAATGGGCCTTAAATATTTTAAAAAAACCACCGAAAACAATCGCGAACTTGGTATCTCTATTAGTTCTCAAGACTATTTTGAATGTCTCGTTTCTGATGGGACACCCCGGTATGAGAAGTGAGCTGAAAAAGAGGACGAGAAAGAGAGGGGATTTGATGGAGAACTGGAGGTGCCAAAGAAAATGAAAGTCAAAAAATCGCTAACTATAACAAAAATTCCGTGTCCGTACAAGCTTTTCCGGTAGCTCAGTGGTAAAGGCGGCAGGCCGGCACTCTATGAATCAAGAGATTCCAGAGGCGTGGGTTTTTAAACAAAGCCGGGTCATGACTCATATAATCTGTCTTGGGCTTACTGCTGGAATAATGGAATTTTATTAGTCTTAATCGAGCAGTATAAATAAGGCGAAATTATTATTATTATTATTATTCCACATTAACAACCTCACCAAGCCTGGGTTGGGCCAGAACTACGAGCTGCAAGTGTTATTTACTTCATAAGTATCAGTATATTTTGTCAAAATAGCTACAGGTGTTAAGTTATCATAATTTTGCATTAATCACTTTCAGGATATCACACTACTCATACTCGTTTGAGAGAGACACAAGTAAAGGATTGAGAGAGAGAGAGAGAGAGAGAGAGAGAGAGAGAGAGAGAGAGAGAGAGAGAGAGAAAGGAGAGAAAGAGACAATAGATATTGAAAACTAAAACATGAAAATACGTACAAATAACACGAAAATAATATCTCAAAACAAATAACCAGCGACACAAAAGAAAAGAATCTAGAACACTCCAAAGAAGAATTGAAAACAAAGGGGACAACACATCAATACAACAAAATATTCGCATACGAAAAAAAAAAAAAATCATCCGTTTCTTTCCAAGAAAGCTCAAGAACTGACAGTCAGATGTCAGAATGACAGAACAACCCCCCTGGTGGATAGACACTCTGTACATTTCATGAGCACAATGTGTACGCTGTTCATAAAAATATAAATAAATAAAAAAAAAAAAACATAAAAAAACTTTGTTCAAAACCCCATCAACTGGCTGACACTGACAACCCCAACACCCTTGCCGACTTTTTCCTCACTGAACTGCAAGGCTTACTTGCTGGAAATATATTCCTCTGTAAATGATATGTATATTCCGATGTAAATAATATATTCCACTGAAAAAAAAAAAAATAAATATGTTTTTTATAGATGTTGCTGCTGAAGAGCTGACCAGTCAAATATGCAAACGCCAACCAGAGTGACAGAACACTCCGGCAGATAAACACAATATTAACCATTTTCCTAACCTAATAATGAGTTAGGTGGTAACAATGAGTGTTAGGTGGTTAGAGAAAAGGCACTGCGGCCTCTTATAAGGGTACATTGCTTTTTTCCTGATAGTCTCATTGAAATGTTTGAAAACAGCTGTCCAGGTAGTTCTGATAGTCATGTACAACTAGTAACCAACTTCTCACTTTTCTGTTTATACTGAATTTGTAATAGTGTAATTTGCATTTACTAAACATTGAAGAATAATAAATAAGCCATATTAGTGGTAGAAAAAGCTTTAAGCATTAACATCGCCTGGTGGTGGTTAGCTTCCAAAATTAAAAAATGGCCACACCAAATGAGACATTATATCTTTTTTTTCATCCTTTTTTGACACAGAATGGGCTTAGGCCTTATGGGCAGGGAAAGGGGAAAAATCCTTTAATGGAAAACCCCGGCAAGACGGCGCAAAATAAAGGGGTACTCCCCCCTGTGGAAAAGCCTGGTTAGGAAAATGGGGCCCCTTTCCTGAAAGGGGGGTTTTCCCCCGTAAAAAGGGGGAGCCCGGATCCCGGTTCCCCCAGCCCCCTACAACTTCGACTTCCCCCCCCCCCACTCCCAATTGACAAAAAACCCCCTTTTTGGGGAGAATTTTTCTTGGAAAAATAAAAATTTTTAAAAACTTCAAAAGCCCCCTTAAAAAAAAATTTTTCATTGGGAAAAAAATCAATTATTAAAAAATAAATTTTGACTCCTTCCGTGCCCGGATTTTTCTGCCTTTTTTTTTTTCCCTGAGAAAACGTTGGGGCTGGAAATTAAAAAAAGGGGCGGGTAAATAAATTTAAAAAAAAAATTTTTTGTCTAGGGGACAGTAAAAACCCCCCCCGGAAATTTTAACCATCAGTGTAGAAATTCCGGGGGTTTTCAAAAAAAGATGGGAAAAAAAAAACCCCGTGACACCCCCCCAAAATTTTTGGGGTATTGAACCAAAAAAAAAGTAACTCTTTTTTTTGGGGTTAAATTAAAAATTTTATCAGATCATAGCGAGCAAGTTATCAAGGAATGGGAATGTACCACGTAAACCTCGAAAAAAAACCCCTAAGAAAAGAGGGACAAGTCAGTTGGGCCCCCCGAGAACCCCATTTTTTCCAGGGGTCTCGCTCAGGGGTTTTCTAGTGAAAACTTTGGGGGGCGCCCGCCCCTGGTCCCCCCCTAAAAAGGGGTTCCGTCGAAAAAACCCCCTTTTTGGGGGCAAACCTTTTTTCCGTTTAAAAACCCAAAAGATCCCCCATCATTGGGTAAGTCCCACGTTAAAAGTTTTAAAAAGTGTTTTTTAGGGAAAAAAAAATAGATTTTTGTTGACTTTAACGTTGTGCCCCCTGCTATACCCGGGGGAATTTTTAAATTTTTTAAAATTTTTCTTTTTTTTAAAACCCGTAATTTAAAATGGCTAAAACAAATTTTCGTATTTTAAAAAAAAACCCCTGGAAGAGGTACAATAGGCTTTTTTTAAGGGGGAAAAACCCTTTTAAAAGGAAAAAAAAACCCCAAAAACGACCTTCGAAAAATGTCGTAAAAAAAAACCCCAAAGGGTTTTGGGCCCAGTTTCCCCAGAAAAACCCCCCCCAAAATTTTTGGAGGTGAGTTTTAGAAAGAAAGGGGACTTTTTTAATTTTTGCCCCCCACTTTTTGGGGATGGGCTGAGGTTTAAAAAAATTTTCCCCCCCCAAAGGGGGAGGGAGATACTTACATTACAAATCCAAAAAAAAAAAAATTTCCGGATGTTAAAAAGGGGAACAGAAGATTTTTTTTTTAAATTTTCACTTTGGGACAGATTAAAAAAAATTTTTTAAAAAAAATCCAAAAAGGGGCCCCCCAAAAAACCCCAAATAAAAAATTTTTTTTTTAAACAAAAAAACCTCCTCCCACATCAACGACCCCCCTTTGCAATTTTTTTCAAACCCCCCCCCCCTTTTAGTGAGCCTGGAAAACATCCCCCTAACAGAACAGAGTACGTCTTTTTGGGCCCAAAAAGTATAACATGCCCAGAAAACAAAAAAATTTTTGGTCCCCCGGGGGCCCCCAATTTTAAAAAAAAAACCCCCCCTTTTTAAAAAACCAAAAATTACTTTTCAGCAAAATTCGGTGAAAAAAATAGCGATTTTTTTGAAAAAAAACAGGGGGGGGTTTTAAGTAAAGGGGGGGGTTGGGGGAACATTAAAAAAAAACAGTTCTTCCTTTTTAAAACCTGGGGGCCCCGGGGGGGGGTTGGTAAAATTTTTTAAATTTTAAAAAAAACCCCATTTTGGGGGAAGAAAAAAAAAATTTTGTCAAAACAGCTTTCGAAGAAGATATAAAAAAGGTTTTTTTAAAAAAAAACCTTAAAAGTGGAAAAATTTCCCAAAACCCCCCGATAAAAAACCCCATGGCATACCCCCCAGGACTTTTTAAAATTGGGGGTTCAAAAAAAAAACCCGGCTTATCCCCCCCAAAAAAAATTAAAGAATTTTTTACAGAGGGTTTCCCCCTTTTGATATGCTAAAAAATTTTTCATGTTAAGGGTGACGAACTTTAGTTCAAGTGATAGAAAATTTTTCCCCAAAAAAAAAAGGGGGGAAACCGAATGGTCGCCATTCGAAATACAGGGGTTTTGAATTAATAAAAAGTAATTTTTTTTAAAATCATAAAAAAAAAAAAAAACTATGAAAAACCCCCGGGGCGGGGGGAAAAAAAAGGGGGGCCCTTTAAAAAAATTTTGAATCGGGAAAATTTTTTAAGAAAAAAACCCCTTTCAACCCAGGTACAGGGATAATGGGCCCCCTGGAGACGGTCGACCCCCCCTGTTTTAACTGTCATAAAAAAAGGCAATTTTTAAAAAATTTTTTTGAACTAGGGGAAAAAATTTTGGGCCCCAAAAAAAACCCAAAAAAAATTTGGGAAAAAAGGGGCGGGGGGCCTCAAGGAGGGGTAAAGAGCCCCAAAAAACCTTTAAAAAACCCCCCCCCCAGCCTGGTCGGCCCAAAAAACCCCAAAAAGGGCCTTTTAAAAATTTTTTTAAAAATTCGAAAAGGGGGCAAACTCACAGGGATTTAGATTGGGAGTGAATTTCAAAAACGGGTCAAAAAATTGGGTTTTAACCCCCAAAATTTTTCCCAAACTTTTAAAAAAAAGGAAAGTCATTGCAGCAACAACCCCCAAAAAAGGGGGGGGTAGGGGAAAAACGAGATTAAAATTTTTCATTGATTTTAAAAAATTTTTGACTATTTATTCAGATTTCTACGTAACCGAAAATTTTTTACCTTGCATTGTCCCCTTTGGGCAGACTTTCTAGTAAAATTTTTAAAAAAAAACTTTTTTTAAAAAATTTTAAAATAGTATACACTCAGGTTATCGAAGGGGTTTTTGCCCATATTATATCAGAACAATAGGATAACCCCCAATATTTGTTTAAAAATTTATTGAAATAGGAAAACCCCCAAAAAAATGTTCCAAAAAAGGGGTAAACACCCTCAAGTTCCAAAAAAGAGATAACCCCCTTTAAAAAAACAAAAAAGTTTAAAAAATTTTGGAATAATTAAAACCCCCTTGTAGATATTTTTTCCCCAAAAAAATGGAAAAATTCCCCCGGGGAAAAACCCCCGGGGGAACCCCCCCGGCCCCCAATTTTATCGAGGACGGGGGTTTTTGTGGCGCGTCCTTTAAAATAGGGGAACCCCACATAAAGAAAAAAGGGGTTAATTTTTGGGGCCCCCTCAAAAAAAAAGTTAAACCGCTTTTGGGGGCTAAGAGAATTAAAACCCCCCCTTCAGGGGCCCCCCCGTATTGGTTAAAAAAATCTAAAAAAGGGTCCCCCCTTTTGCGTTTTTTTTCAGGGGGGCTGAAAAAAAGTCGCAAACTAACCAAAAAAACCAAAAAGGGAAATACGAAGAAAAAAGCCAAAAAACCAGGGAAAACGGAGCCGGGAAAAAAAAATTCCAACTTTTAAAGGAAAAAAAACCTTTTTTCACCAGTTCTACGCCCCTTTAATCCCCCCCCCCCAAAAAAGAATTGGGTTTTTCGAGATCAGATATGGGTTTTGGGGGCATTTTCAAAAAAAAGGCCCCCCAAGAAAGGGGGACATCCCCCCGCGTGGGGATGCCCCCACTGACCAAAAAAAACCCCCCCAAAAAAAAAACATTTAAAAATAAAAGAATGGCGGAAAAACCCCCGGGGGAATCTTAAATTTAGCACCAAAAACAAAATTAAAAAAATATTTCGAAAAGAAAAGATGGGGAACCCCCCAAATTCCAAAAATTTAAAAGAAAAAGGGTTTTTTTGTAAAAACCCCGGGAAAAAAAAAAGGGGCCCCAACGGAAAAATTAGCCCCCAAAATACTGGGGCCCCTTTTTAAAACCAAGGGGGGGGGATCAGTTTTTAAAAATTTCGAATTTTTAAAGGCCCCCTTAGTAGTAAAAAAAACCCCTTTTGTGTGTTCAATAAAAAGTTTTTAAAAAAAATTTTAAGGGGAAAACAATTTTTGAGAAAAGGGGAAGTATTATACAGGTTAAATGGGGGTTTTGGGGGCCCCATAGGGGGGTAACACCCCCGGCGCCCGAAAACAAAAAAAACGGGGAACCACCCCCCGGGGAAAACCCAAAAAACCCCCAAAAAAACCCAAAACCCAAAAATTTATGATTAAAAATTTTTTGCCCCCAAAAAAACTTTTTAAAAAAGGCAACTTTTTTTAAGCAGAAAAAGTTTCCCCCCCTTTTTAAAAAAACCTTTTAGACACCCTTCCAAAAAAAAAAAAGGGGTTTTCCCTTTTTAACTAGAAAAAAAGGTTTAGTAAATTCCCCCCGTGTTTCCCCCGGGCCCCCGGGGAAAAAAAAAATTGATGTGACAGAACGAATGGTGAATACGAAGAAGGGGAAAGGGGGTTTAATGATGGACCAGCAAAAAAGTAAATGGGGGGAAAAGGGGAAAAAGGTTTTCCCAAAAAAAATTTAAATTTTGGGGAAAACCTAAAAAAAAAAAAAAAAAAAAAAAAAAAAAAAAAAAAAAAAAATTTAAGAAGAAAATTTAATTTTAAAAAGGTACAGTGAGATGTAAAAAAATATTTATGTAAACCGTGAATATTTTTCCCCTTTAAAATTTTTGTTTTACGTTATCAAAAAACCCCAATGTTATATTATGATAGAGTTTGCCGTAATAGTTTTTTTAATTTTTTTCAATGTTTAAAATTCCGTAGCAATAATGTTTTTTTTTACTTATTCATAAAAAAAATTTTGGGTTTTTAAAATTTTTACCCCCGAAAAAATTTTAATATTTAATTTTAAATTAAAAAATTTTTAAAAATTTTTTTTTCAATATTTATGACCAAGTTAAGGTTTATTTTTTTATAAAGTTTTTAGTTAAATTATAAACCCAAAAATTTTAAAAATTTTTAAAGGGGCCCCCAAAAAATTCCCCCCTTTTAAAATTAATACATTGTTCCACTTTTTAAAAAGGCCCCTTTTTTGCTTATATTTAGTTTTTTAAAAAATAAAATTTTTGTTCTCAGTTTTTCATAAAATTTTTATTATACAGAAAAAAGGGGAAAAACCCATTAAATCCCAAAAGCAAAAAAAACCCCCCCCCCCCACCCCCCGTCGGTCCGGGGGAAAAAAAAAATTTCAAAAAAAACAGTAGGGAAAAAGAAAGGGGGGCGAGGGGGTGCCGGGGAGGTAGTGTGTTTGATGGTACCCCCCCAGGAAAAAACAAAAAAGTGAAGGAAAAAAAGACCCCCTCCCCCCCCAATAAGCCAAAAAACCCCCAAAACAAAATGGGCGGAAAAAAACCCAAACCCCCAAACCCGGCCCCGGGTTTAAACCCCCACCCCCGGGGGCCCCCAAAAACATTGATTCCCCGGGGGAACAAAAAATTTTTTTCCCCAAAAAACCAGGCCCCCAAAAATTTCCGCCCCCAAAAACCTTTGGGCCCCCTTGGGGGGAAAAACCCGAAAAAAAAAGAAAAGGGGGGAACAACCGGGGGCCCCCCCCCTGGCCCCCAAAAATTTTGGCGAATCCCCAAAAAAATAAAAACCCCCCAAATTCCCCCCCCCCACCCCCAAAAAGGGCCAAAAAAAAACCCAAAAGTCACAGAAAAAAAAAAAACAAGGGTGGGCCCCCCCGAAAAAAAAAGGGCCCCCTTTTTAGGGAAAAAGCTGCTCCCCCCCCCACCGCGGCAAACAAAAAAAAACACGGAGACAGACCGAGAGAAAGGAGGACTAGGCCCCCCGACTATAAAATTTAAATTACCATGTTAATAATGTTATTATATTAAAAATTTTTTGGAGAATTTTAAAAAAAATGTAAACAATAAATATAGAACAAAGGAGGAGGTCGGTGGGGGGGGTTTAGGGGCAAAAACTGCGTTTTTTTTGGGGGGGGGTATAGGGGGCGTAAAAAAACCCCCGGAATAAATCAGTGTAAGAAATTATAGGTTCAGATAAAGGATATGGAAGATAAAGTGAAAACCCCTTTTTCCAAAAATTTTGGGGGTTGAACACTTAATTTTAAGAAAACTCATATGATTTGAAATTTTTTCAAAAAATAGATCTTTTTAGCAAGTTATCAAGGAAAGGGAATGTTTCCCCCCCATAAAAAGTATATAAAACCCCCAAAAGGGGGGGGGAAAATCCGTTAGTATCCCGGTCCCCCCCTCCCCTTTTTTTGGGGTTTTTCTTGATTCTAGTGAAAACCCCCCTTTACGTCAGCCCCCCCCGGTGCCCCCCACAAGTTCCCCCCGAAACAAAGCCCCCGTTTGGTCTATCCATTTTTCCCCATTACAATATAAAAAAAATCTAACGACTTGGGGGAGGGAGGGGGGGTCGGAGGAAGGGGGGTGGGAGAAAAGGGAAAAAAAAAGGGGGGGAATGGGGGGGGGAAAAATTTGTAAAGAGAGAGGGGGGGGGGTTTTGTGTAGGGGGGAGAGAGAGAGAGCAAGAAAAGGGGAGGTTTTTAAAGGGTTAGAGAGGGAGGGGAGAGGGGGGGTAAAGGGGGGGGGGAAAAAAGGAAAAAAAGAAAAAGGGGAGGGGGCGGGGGCAGGGGGCAGAATTTAAAAAAAATTTTGGAAAAAGGGGGAAAAAAGTATAGAGAAAAAAAATTGGGGAAAAAAAGAGAGGGGATAGGTACAAGAGAGGGGGGGAGGAGAAAGGTAAGGAGAGAAAGTTTTGGTAGAAAAAAAAGAGAAAAAGAAATGGGAAAAAAGGGGGAGAGAAGAGAGAGAGAAAGATAGAGGGGAAAAGGGGAGAGATAGGTAGAAAAGGAGAGAGAAAGAGGGGGGAGGGGGGGACGAGGAAAAAAAATAAAAAAATTGTTTTATTTTTCTGAAAAAAAATTTTTTAATTTAAAAAAGGGATGATTTCCCCTTTAAAACATTGTTTTTTAAATTTTCGGGGGTTTTGAAAAAAATTTGGGGGGCGGGGGGGGGGAAAAAAGAGAGAGGGGGTTGAGGGGCGAAGGTTGAAAAAGGGTGAAAAGGGGGGAAAGGGGGGGCGGGGGGAAAAAAAAGAAGGGGGGGGAAAAATTAGAAAATTTGGTTTCCCCAGTGTGATTAAAAAAAGAGGAGAGAGGGGGGAGGGGGAGAGGGAGGAGGGAGAGGGGGGGGAAAGGAAGGAGAGAAAGAAAAAGAGGAGAGGAGAGGGGGGAGAGGGGGGGAGAGAGTTTTGAAAAAAAGGGAGAGAAATTATTGATGGGGAAAATGAGGGAAAAAGGGGGGGGGGGCCCGTGTGGGGGAGAAAAAAGGGAAAGAGTTCCCTGGAAAAACCCCGGGAATATTTTTGGGTTTTTAAAATCTTTATAATTTTTAACAGAGCGGGAAAAGGGAAAACCCCCCCGTGTGGAAAAAAAGGTCCATGTGTGAATGTACCCCCTTTAGCTCAACCCCACGGTGAATGGGGGAAAAAGGTAAAGGGAAAAGGGAAAAAAGGAGAGCCCCCGATGGAGACTTTGACTTAAAAAAGGGGAGGAAAAAGGGGTGGGAAAAAAATTTTGAAAAAAAAAAACAAAAGGGATTCCCAATTTAAAAAAAATTAAAAAAAAAAAAAAAGGGAAAAGAGAAAAGAAAAAAAGTTGGGGGTTAAAAACGGGGAAAAAAAAAAAAAACGAAAGAAAAAAGATTTGGGGGAAGGGGAAGGGGGGAAAGAAAGGAAAAAGGGAAAGGGGGGGAAAATAAAGGGGGGGGAGGAGAAAAAAAAATTCCCCAAAAAAATCGAAAAGGGGGAAAAAGGAAAAAATAAAAAAATAGGAGGGAGAGAGAAAAAAGAGAGAGAGAGAGAGAGAGGGAGAGAGAAAAAAGGAGAGAAGGAAGGGAAAAAATTTAAAAAAAAAAAACCCGGAAAAAACGATATTTTGACGCAGGGGAAAATTCTTGGAAGTGAAAAAATGTGAGGAGGGAAGTAGGGAAAGGGGGGGAAAAAAGTGAAAAAAATTTTAAAAAAAGATAAGTGGTTCAAAAGAGAAAAAGGGTTTAAAGGTGATTATTTTTATTTTTTTTTTTTTTTAAAGGGTTTAATTGTCCCCCAAACCCCCTTTTGCTTTTTTCAGTGTTTTGTATTTTTAATTATTATTAAAATTTAAAGGGGGAAAACCACATGATACATACTAGGAAAAAAAAGAAAAAAACAAAATAGAAAAGTAGGGAAAAAAGGGGGGGTTCCCTGGGTTTCTTTCCCCCAAACCCCCAAAGTGATGTGGGGGGGGGGGATGGGAGAAAAAAGAAAAAAGAGGGGATGGAGTAAAGGGGAAAGAGAGAGGAATGGGGAGGAAGAGATGAAAAGGGAGAGAGAGTTTGGAGTAGGGGACAGAATGTAGGAGAAAAAAAAAAAAAAAAAAAAAGGGAAAGCGGAGGAAAACTGAAAGTTAGTGGATTTTAATTTTCGTTTTTCGTTTTTTTAATAAAGTTTCACGAAAATTTTTAAAAAAAGGGGAAAAAGTGTGAGGGAGGGAAAGGGATTTTGGGGGGAAAGGTTAGGAGGGGGAAAAAAAGCGAAGGAAGATTTGTAAAATGAGAGGAAAGGGAGAGCGAAAAGGGGAAAAAAGAAGAAAATATACTCATGGATATCAGAAACCCCTTTTTACCTTTTAAAGGGCAAAAAGTGAAAAGTAACCGGGGTATCTCATTTGGGTTTTACGTTTAAATTATTTTTTGGGGATTAAAATATTGGGAATCAAAAAATTTGGTTTGTCGGCGGGTTGAAAAAAAACCCAAAAATGGTTTGTGTAAATGTGGGGATTGTTTTTTACTTTACAAAGTTTACTGTGTACACTGTACTCCTATTGTACGCAAACTTTTTTTGTGTTTCATATGTATTTTACTTTCCCTTGAATTTTAAAAAAATTTTTGGGAAAAAAAAATGTAGTCAGAGTTTTCCCTTCTGATTAAAGGGAAAATTTTAATTCAAAAAATTCGTTTTTAAAAATGAAAAATACCCCTCCCAAGTACTGATTTTTTTAAAAAAAAGGAAAAATTAAAAAACCGCCGGGGAGGTGAGGGGGGGGCCCCTTAAAAAATATCTTTCCAAAGTCCCTTTTTTATTTGAATAAAAAAAAAAGTATACAAATGTGGGGCCATAAAATATAATCCCCGTTTTTTAAAGAATAAAAACGGCGCCCGTTTTACAAAAAAAAATTTACATTTAAAAAAAAAAAATTTTTTAATAATATAAAGTATTATTTTAAAATATAAAAATTAATTTTTTTTTTTCCCCACATCTTTTTTTTGTAATTTTTGTTTTCACCGAAAATAATGAATTTTAAAAATTTAAATAAAGTATTTGATAATAAAAGTTGAAAAAAAATTTAAAACCACTTTTTTTACCCAAACCCTTAATAAAAGCTTGATATAAGCGGGGACTAAAAACTGGGGTCGGTGGTTCAAGTCCGGTTTCAGGTTTTTGTAGAGGAGTTTTGGGTAGTTGTGATATCACGAAAGTGTTGAAAAAATTGTTTTCCCCGTATGGTGAGATTGTTTTCCCCAGTATGATGGATTGTTCCTTTTTATATTTGAAGAAGGTTTATTATTTTTTTAATTATTAATTTTTTTTTTTTTTTTTCCCCCCCCATATTTTTCTCCCCGGGGGGAAAATGAGAGTAAAAAAGGGAGAGAAAAGGTTTGGGGGGAAAAAAAGGGGGAAAGGGATCAAAAGAAATTGTTTAAAAAAACTTTTATTTTTTTAGTTCTTTTTGGGGAGGGGTAGACCCAGTTTGTTTTGGGGTAAAAAAAGGGGGAGGGGGGAAAATTAAATGGGGGCTAAAAAAGGGAGTAGCCCCCCCGTCTTGCTGGGGGGGGTAAAAACCCGGGGGAGCCGCAGTTAGTGGGGGCTTAACAGGGAGGGGAACGGGTTTGCGGGGGGGGCTATAAAAGGGGGTGGGCCAGCCGGGGGGGGGCTTGGGGGTTCTTGGGGGGGCCCCGTCAATTTTTAGCTCCTTTTTAAAAACGGGGGAAAGTGCGGTGATTTTCCACGTCTGGCTACATTTGTTCACGATGACCCCCCTTTTGGTATTTTGGGTTTTTACGAGGTTGTCCGGGGAAATTTTTTTAAAAAAGATAAAATTTTTATTTTAAATTTGGGGGGCCCCAAATTTTTTTCCCCTTTAAAAAACCCCCCGGGGGAAAACAAACACTTTCCCCAGCTTTTTAATTTTTTTAAAGGGTTTTTTAAAAGGCCCCCTTTGGGTTTCAGCGATGGTTGGTTTTAATCCTTTAAAACAACCCCGGGGCCCCCCCAATTTTTTTTTTAAAAAAAAAACCCCCAAAAACCCAAACCCGGTAATATGTTACTTGGGAAATTTTAAAAAAATCTCCCCCGGGGGTTTTTTAGCCTTAAAGTAATTTTCCCCCCCCTCCCCCAAATTGTTTTGTTCAACAAAAACCCCCTTTTTACCCGTTCCCCGGTTTTTAAAAAGGGGCCTAAACAAATCAATTTTTTTTCCCCCTTTTTTTGGGGAATCCCTTACCCGGGGGCACCCAGATTTTCCCCCACAAAACTTTTTTAAACCCCTTTAATGTTTTTTAAAAAACCCCATTTTTAAAGGGGTAGATCATTAAAAATTTCGCGGCCCCTCCTTTCCGGGTTTATATACCCGGGTTTTTAATATAAGCCCCAAACCCCAGATTAAGGAATCATTCAATTTTTAAAAACCCGTTTTTTTTCGCCCGGGGGGTTTGGGGAAAATTTTGTTTATTTAAAAAAAAACGACCATGGGCCCCCCCTTTAAATTCCTTAAGAACCTTTTTAACAAAATTTTGGGAAAACCTTTAAATAATAAAACCAAAGGGAAGTTTTTGAAATTTTGTTTTTTATTCATTTTAATTCCCCGGAAAAAAGAAAACCCCGGGAATCTTTTTAAATAGTGTATAGGAAGGGCTCCGTTAAGCCCCTTCCCCAAAGTATTATTTTTTACCCTCTCCCCCCTTTTTTCCCCTTTTATGTCATTCCAATGTTTTCAATCCCCCCTACACCCCGGGTATTTCCCTTTAAGTACTTCCATGTACATAAACATCCCCAAAACGTTTTGTTTAAAACCTTACATTATTATCAAAAAAACCCCAACCCCCCGATTTTTCCATTTTAAAAGTACTTCCATGTATTTATATAACCCCTTTAAACCCCCTTTTCCCCTTTTTAATCACCCTTTCCCCGAAAAATTAATCCCCAAAAACCCCCTGATTTTTTTGTGGGGGGGTAAAAAGGAAAAGTTTGGGGTTTTTATTTTCTAAATTTTGTATGTTAAAATTTTCGTACTTTTTTAAAAATTTTTTTTTTTTGGGAAAGGGGGAATAATTTTTTTTTTAACCTTTTTTAAAAAATCGAGAAAAAAATATTTTTTAAAAATTTTTAAAAAAAAAATGTATATTTAAAATAAATTTTAAAAAAATATAACCCCTTAAAAAAAAGAAGAAAAACCCTTTTGTTTCAAAAATTTTTGAAATTTTCGGAATAATTTCCTGAAAACAAAAAACTATAAAAATTTTTTAAAACTTAAAAAAAACTTTTTTTTATGGTTGGAGCTTTTTAAACATGTGAAATGTACCTTCATTTAAAAACCCCCAAATTATACGGGGGACTCCCCAAGGGACCCCCCCGGGAACGCCCCCCGGGTTCCAAATAAAAAGGTGGTTTTTTCCCCAAAATTTTTGGGAAAAATTTACCAAAAAAATCGTTTTGGGTATGGGGAAATTTTTGGGGGGCTTTGTAGCCCAGTTTTTTTCCCCGGGAGCTCAGTGGTAAAAGGGGGGGTTTTGAACCCCAAATTTTTCCAGGGTGGGGGTTTAACCCCGGGGGAATGAAAG